>VCRD01003754.1:25461-48991 GCA_006783055.1 Trinorchestia longiramus
AAATATTTTCGTGTGTGACGTATCGTTTCGTGACACGCGATCACTCACAGTTCTGAACTGAATGACAGTTCACTGTGCTAGTTTTTCTTACTTTGAACTGGACGCAGTAAGTCAACACAGATAACTCACGACTTTATAAGTAGATCGCTCCCCCAGCTACTCTCATTTCCGGTGTAGTTATTGGTTTTAAATTTCCACTCGGTAGACAACAAGTCTTTTAGAGTCTCCTTCAAAATTAAACAGTATATCAAAATATTTCAATTCGCCTCGCAATGTGTAAATATTATTCGTACTTGTACGCCACTGCAGCTGCATTGCTGTGGCTTCTACGGGCCCCGGGAGTTCGCCTATACCAGCTATCCTATCGATGACTCCTGCTATGAGAAAAATGATGACGCTGACGAACCCAACATAGCTCCTCTCACACTAAAACAGGTACTGTGTCCGCGCGGGTTTATCGTGCATGGAACGCTGAGATGGGTGGAGTAGGGTAGACTTCTGTGATGCATCTCACACTGATGCAAGTACAGCTTTATTTGTGGTGTTTTGTGATGCATCTGAAGCTGATACAAGTACAGCTTTTTTGTCGTGTTTTGTTATGCATCTCACACTGGAGTACAGCTTTATTTGTGGTGTTTTGTGATGCATCTCACACTGATGCAAGTACAGCTTTATTTGTGGTGTTTTGTGATGCATCTGAAGCTGATACAAGTACAGCTTTTTTGTCGTGTTTTGTTATGCATCTCACACTGGAGTACAGCTTTATTTGTGGTGTTTTGTGATGCATCTTACACTGATGTAAGTACAGCTTTTTTGTGGTTTTATGTGATGCATTTCACACTGGAGTACAGCTTTATTTGTGGTGTTCTGTGATGCATCTTAAGCTGATACACGTACAGCCTTCTTTGTGGTATTTTTTAATGTATCTCATTGTTTAAAGTATGATGACCTTTCTTTCTTTAGCTAATAAACAAAACTTTTGGTTTTCAGTGTTTGAATAAAACGTCATTGAGTCTTTTCGAGCTCATACAAAACTGTTGATGAATGTTATTCATAAGACCGAAGTTCACCTTCACGTAATACTCCTGTAAAATATGATAATTTATATAGAATTAATTTCTTTGAAATGCAATGTCAGTTTATTGGCCAAAAAGAAGAATTTCTTTTCGAAGATAAACTTTTTCGTTCGGTTTTTAGCCTTTTTTCTTTTAGTGGTACTTTTATACAAATTTCATGGTCTTCTCGCCGCACCTTTGCAAAATAGGACAAAATAGGATGTGGCAAAAAACAATAGAGATAAAAAATCCTTATAACAAAATACGTTCACAACGAGCTCTGATACTCCTAGACACATTCATCACTCACACGAATAAACCAGAATCTGATTGTTTTTGTATAAAATTAAAAAGACATTGATTCTAAATCTTATACGATTCTATTTCCATGTCGTTAATTTTTTCTGTGTTTGCAGAACTGTACATTTAAACTATCTGTCTATAAACTTTAGTGAAAAGTACGTAGTTGCTCACAGTCCGTGCATAAAATCAAAAGAGTTTCAATATTTATGTGTTCAGTAAAAGTGCTCTGAACCAATTCAGTGTCTTCAGAAATTCGGATGCGCGTTCTGTTGTGAGCTTTCGTATTCTGTTGCTCTATTTCTATTCTTTTCCCGAATTATACACCATTTTAAAATCTTATTTTACACATTTCATGTATCAACTTAAATAAAAGTAAATCGTTTTCTTTCTTTTTCTTGCGGTTAAACTAGGAATATAATAATAATTCTTTTTCGTGCTGCAGTCTGGCTGTGGACCACTACTGCAGCAGTGGTTCACCGCTAACCGCGCTGTGTGGTGCTCGTTGTTAGCAGGACTGGGAGGGCTGCAGCTCATGAGTGCCATTTTGTGTCTACATATCATCAGTAAACTGAAAGATAAAACACGTACTTCCCTAAAGCAGTTCACCGACCCTCACCCCCTCAACTACGCCTATTCGTTATGAAAACCCGCCAAGATTGTATGACATTCGATGAAGTGAACTGTTAGATGGATGGCTTCCAAACCTATTTTAAGTCGAACTCCAGAATGAACGTCTTATTATTATTATTTAGTGCAACACTCGACAATTTCACGTGCAATCATTCTTCCAGCTGCAGAACAACGATTGTTTTTGTATTTCAGATTTTGATGGGTAGTGTCACTCAAATTCCTCACTGCGCAGCCTCTATTACACCTGTACTACTGTTGGACAATTACCTGTGGTATCATGCTTTTAAACGAATATTCTATCCATACGTGTAAACTATCATATGCGTTTTGTACAGTTTTCATAAGCTCAAATGCTGGCAGAGCATAATTTTATCAGCCTATTCTACGTACGTTTGTAAATAGCAGTAATTATCTGAACTCTGTGGCCATGTAGCCTCAGGTCTCAACCCTCTAATTCTTGTGTTCAAAATTCAGACTTTCGCTGTTCATGTTTGTGAAATTTACCCGAGAATATATTTTGTACAAAAATTGTACGATGTAAAGAATGTAAAAAAACGGTGTGCTTAAATAATGCTCGTTATATTATTACATACTTGTTGATTGCACTGTTTTGTTAAATATCGTATATGTCATAAGATATTTAGATGCATTCTTCACTCTAATGTTTTTCTGATATTGTTTGGCTGTTTGAAAGATTTCCTAACCTTATTACAAACTATTTACGTCCTAATTTCACATATATACTCAATTTTAACCATGCATCTGTATTAAAAGTACATTGGATCAAGGCTGTAGACCTGGGCGTCGATTCAGGCGCTTCATTTCGTGATTTCTGACCGATTTCTTCCTCATGAGAGCGCAACTTGCTTTAATTAACACATTGACTGCGATTCCAAAATTAGTCCGTACGAATAACAGTACGTGTACCATATATGGTACACATCGCAGTCAAAGTGTTAAGCTTGAACCACGTACAGAATGAGTGAAGACCCAGCTCCTAATGTGAAGCTTAATAAATCATTTTTGATTTTTTTTGTCGCTCATCAGAATAGTTAAGGGTATTCTGGTCGTAGCACATCTTAGTATAGAACTTGGGTAGCAACCCAAGAATAGGCCAAACAGCTCGTTCCTGTTGCCGTACTTAATTCTACTTGTCTAGGAATGCCGGCTCTCAATAATGCACTGAATGTTTACTTACAGCTTCTTATTTACGCATAGTTTCGAGTAAAATTAAAGCTGTTCACAGATAAACTGCGTTCCCTGATAAGCCATTTAAATTGGAGGCGAGCCTCACAAAAAGCTAATCACCCGTTTTTAATTTTCATTATTATTTTACATAAGTTCAATGACGGGTGTAAGGTAGGAATCAGTACTTTCCGAGTAGAAAACAAATTTAGAGTTACAAACTCAAAACGCTCGTTCACACACGTAATTTAAAAATATAAAGTATCCATTGTTAAAGGACTAAAAATTCAGAGTGTGTCCTAGTACTTCTATCATTGATCTGTTGATTCTTTCATACTTACTTATTACGACTTGAATGTGCGCTTTCGAGTCGTTAAAAACGTCTTACACGTGCCAAAATCTGCGTTTAATTCATTTGTATTGCCGACCTCAAGCTTGCGTCGCTCGATCCATTCCTCGGTTGTGTAGGTCATGTGAATATCTCAGAGCTGATCTAGGATGAATTTGACTTTGTGTTCGGGGAGTATAGAAGAGGATGCAACTTGGAGATCAAAAAACGCAATTTCACCGACAACATAAGCGACTTAATGATAAGAGTGCAGCATGTATGTCTGCAATGCTCCTGTTTTTTACGTGCTAAAAAGTAAGTCTCTTCTTACTATGATGGCAGAATAGAAATGCCCCAATACTGATTGTAAGAAGTGAAATTTCCTCGTTAGAAACTGCGTTTCCAGTTATATAAATTTATTAAGTGTGCAATGTTATCAATTTACAAATAGATTTGAAGAAAATTTATATTGTAAATGACATTTACTTTTCCAATTGGAAATGACAAGGCTCGAGAGGTTCTTTTTACATTAACATCAAATTTAATTCTTTAAATAGAACTGGTTGTGCATTTCAGTTATAGATTTTTCTAAATAACCGCTCATGTATCATGAACCATGCATATGAACTTTCAGGTATGCTAGACGCTCATGAGTGTTGCCACTAGGGGTGTCTCAACAGAAATCCCACGCCCAGGTCGTTCTTTAAGCAAGAAAATTTTGTTGTAAAAGAAGTCAAATTCAACGTCCCGAAGAGCAGGTACATATACAGTAAAGCAGAGGCCCTCTTTATCCAACGTATTTAGTACGTATTTAGTAACTCTAAACCTAATTTTTCGAGTTCACAACTTGTGATCTTTTAAATGTCACTGGTTTTTAAGTGAAAATTCTTGAGCAGTTTCTTGTGCGAATCCATAAATTCATTTGCTCAAATTACAATATTGATATTAAAATTGTACACGTAGAGATATACGTAGCAGCTGAAAGAACTTACGTGCAATATGTAATTAATATCAATTGAAATTGATGTTGCAACCTTCGACTAGGAAAATGTTTGAGTAAAACCATTAACAACAATAAATCATCGACCTTGCATAACGATTAGGTTTACACATTTACATCAACAAATAAACATAGAGGTTACCTCCACCTTCCTGCAGCTGAAGATACAATCTTCATCAACGTTTGAATCTTCTTTATTGATTGTTTCTTGTCAAAGGGTTGTCTTTAAATTATTATGCTGATAGCCAGCGCAAATCATGGGGTCATGTACCTCTGTCTTTTAAACGAGAACTACACAAATGTAACTTTTCTATTCAAGCCGTAAGCTCCAGCTATAGCGATACTAGTCACTGCCCAATGTAAAAAATTTCGATTTAAATTCGCTTCACCCAAAAGATTTCGGTCGTAAAGCTCTATGAGTAAAGTCTTCACTACACATCTGGGATCGACGAGAAGCTTTTTTTTAACAAAACAAACGCGGAAGCTGGTCTTTCCGGTCCAGATGTGACAAGAAACCGCTAGCCAAAATAAAGTATTTTATTCCAATATCCACAGCTATAATTAAACCAATACACAAATTAGTGCAGGTCTCCTGGGACATTTCCGAGGAATACAAGCAACAAACGAACGCTGACTTCAAATAGTCTATATCACCAGTGCAGTTGTTGAGCTTACAGAGAATTGTCATAGGCCTTCAAAAAGGCGTGCCTCGGATATGAATGTTTTCTGGCATTGACCCTTGTCAACATAGTCTGAAAATCGCTAGTTTTGTGCAGCTAACAGAACGCATCGTACGCTTTCCATTTTATCACAACGTGGTCAACGGCACGCAAACGCCCGTTGTAGCCATCTACTTTCTCACCGCTCTTGCAACATTTAAATATTCTAATTTTCTCACAAACATCTTCTCTACTCTGACAGTGTGCTACGAGAAAAAAATACAAAATTAAGAATACTGTAACGTATGCAAAACCCATGTTCCAGGCGGTAGATAATAAAAAACATTGACTAGATTTCCATACCGCGATTTTGGGAAAAATCAATTTCGTTCCCGGATTAGTACTACTTCATACATACACGAACAACGGAACTTTCAAGTGGGGAAGCACTGACATGGAATTCAATGTTTTACAACAATAAACAACACGAACACTCTAATAGGCAGCAATGCGACTTTTAACAGTGTCAAGCTCTGAAAAAAACTACATGAAATGTTTTCAAACATCTAAATTGTGACATTAAAATTACCCAATCCGAGTATTTCTGTACCATACGAGCAGATGATCAAAAAGATGCTTGAAATCGCAGAGCTTTGAAATCATTACCACACTTTTCACTGCAGTAGTAATGAACATGCAATGCAGCACTTTCTTAAAAAAACTTCATAATGAAATAATAGCTCACGCGAAAGTACATTTCCCATGTCCACAGTACAGACGATGAAGTGATCTATAATGGCAGTCTAGAGCTGAAGATCACAAGGAATGCCACGATCGCGTATGAGTTTTCCCAAGTAATGGATGTGCTGGTCGAGTAGCGCGTTGTGTGCCCCCAGACGCTGTGCTCTGCTGCCCACCACAGAACACAGCGGTCCTGCCTGCAACTCGCACAGCTCGACCACGCGCTGTACCGCCACTGCAACACATAACGCATTCCAGTGACACATAACGCATTCCGGTTACACATAACGCATTCCAGTAACACATAACGCATTCCAGTAACACATAACGCATTCCAGTAACACATAACGCATTCCAGTAACACATAACGCATTCCAGTAACACATAACGCATTCCAGTAACACATAACGCATTCCAGTAACACAACGCATTCCGGCAACACATAACGCATTCCAGCAACACATAACGCATTCCGGCAACACATAACGCATTCCAGCAACACATAACGCATTCCAGCAACACATAACGCATTCCGACAACACATAACGCATTCCGGCAACACATAACGCATTCCAGCAACACATAACGCATTCCGGCAACACATAACGCATTCCGGCAACACATGACGCATTCCGGCAACACATAACGAATTCTAGTAACACCACATATTTACACTGCATTCAAGTATTATATAAATATTTGGCTTCCATTTTGAAAGTGTACACGTGTTGTGCACCTTAAAGAAGAAAAAATACTCCAACACTCCACATACGTCATGTTCTGTAATACATTCCACCTTTGTGAAAGACGTTACACTTTATTTGGGATGGCGCCAGTCACTTTAGAACTTTAAAAATTTGCTCCACACATATAAGAAGAGATAGAGTTTTAGTACATTGCGAATGAAAGAGGAATACTGAGTTTTTCTAGAAATGTATGAAACTATTCGTTGAGAAAACTATTTCTATTTCTATTATTGCATGGGAATCGAGCAAGTCGTAGTCTCTTACTAATGTCTCAACATCAGCTTCTCAGGAAGGGACAAAATGGAAGATCACTCAACATTGTTAACACCAGACAAATCTGACGAATTCACTGTGACTTTACTGTAGTGCACAACTGCCGCACAAGAACTGTACACTAGAGTTAATTTTTTGTGAAGAAAATCCGTAAGAAATACTATTAAAAGGTAAAACACTTTCCTGCATAAATCCTTGCCCGAAAGTAGTGCATTCTAATCTTGGTCACAGTGGCTAGTTATTAAACTCCTCGTAGCTACAAGCACTGCAAATTAATTTCAGTGCACCCCCGCTTAACTGCCGAGTATCCCAGAGACATAGAGCCCTCCCAACTGATTACAACAGTTTGCTTCGTTCCACAGCACCTCATAGCTATAAAGCTCTCCCAACTGACCACAGTGCACTATTTTTAGGTAAAACTTCTCTAGCAGCTCATCACCTGCAGAGTTATAGAGGTGCTGCAGAGGACTCTTGAGAGCATGGAGCTCCCGACTGAGTTGCAGCACCGCCAGCTGCTCCTGCTGCAGAATGTTGCTGAGGCCAAACATGGCCTGCAACACACACACACACTGAGTGCACTCCACGCGTTGTGTCCAGCGGCTACGACATGTCTTCATATTCAAAATACAATCAAAAACAGTTTCTTGGTAGTGTAAACACTCGGGCAATCCCGCTTGGAGGCACAGTTATCCGAATAGCACAATGGCAATTACAATAACTAATATTATAAAGTATTACTCTATATAATAAGTAACAACTAAATCTCAAACCCAACTAAGCCATCAAGCACGTTAAATTTTGGTCAACACGCAAGAGAAAATGGAAATTAAAAAACAAACCAAGGACTAGACCACAGAGGCGGGAAAACTCATACACCTTCTTTCCCCTAATATTTAAGCTGCACACTCCATTTATATATGCTGTAAGTCTCCCCACACGCTACTTTGATGTAAGACAACGTTTTTTCCCTGCCCTTCAATAAGTTAAGTATTCGCAGTTCCAGTTCTTCGGCGTCCGCTCGTAGCTCTCACCCTCCAGTCGAAGTCCTCTGGCTTCCTTGAGGGGCCACGGACCCCCCAGTTCAAAAACGCTGATATAGGGAAAATAGACAGTACCATACAGAATAAACTTGTGAAAATTCAAGTCTAAAGAAATAATTTCCAGTTGTAGAAGTTAGTAGTTATACATAAAACTTGCGTCACACACATGCCTTGTACTTTAAAACTTGTTACATGCTTTATGTTGACACTAGAAATTACTTTGTACTAGAATAACTTTCTCTCATTGTACTCTCTTGTCAATCTAACTATTTTACTATAATTAAACAAGTAGTGTAAGTTTGTTTGCAAGAGTCCATAACCTTCAGATTGCGCAGCTCTGGGTAAAAAAATTAAAAAGGTTTTAATGCTTATTTCAAGAGCTAAAATGAATTGCAGATGCGTCACATTTATGGCTGTGATTCAACGACGTTCCACCTGTGCCGCAAAAGATTTATTCCTGTCTTCTTTAGATTTAGCTGGCATCTAAATGCAATCATCAACATCAAACAGACATGGTGAAAACAAGTGAAAAAGTTCCACTGACTTCCTGGTTGTGAAGCTTGATGGTTGCCTCCGGCTTGATGGTGACAGGGACGTTGATGCGTTCACAGCCTCTGCCGTGAGCAGCCTCAACTGCCTGGAAGCCACCCACCACCACCTCACCCACCTCAACAAATTAACAGCAGTCAAGAACGTCTCCACATAACCTGTGCCAAAATTACTGCAACAACAGAGGACGAGTCACTTCAGCCACCTAAACAAGACGAAGAATTCGAAACAAATCCAAAGTATTGCAGCATTGTTGTAAGGAATGGCTCCAGGTTATTAATTAAAACATTTGTGAAGAGGAAAATGTCAACGTGGAGTGCACTAGGTAAAGATAACTGCTCTAACTTGACAAAAATTATTGCGCCGCAAGTTGAAATGTTACGATTATATATATAAAGTAATAAATTTAAAAGTACAAACTTAATTTTCAGTATGTCGGTTACTCCACAAAATAATAAAATAGAAGAGCAAATTGATGCAAGCATAGCTAAACTCACAGAACACTCGTACTATTCAAGTGCTGTGCCTGCTGCTACAAAATATGATAGGCAAGAGGAGCTACCAATGCAGAAATGTCTTTGTAGTTTCCTAGTTGTGAAAGCCATACTTAATCCTCACTTGTTGATCTCACACAAATGACATTGAATTCACTAGTTTAGAATAAAGACTTACTTTACTGCTTTCTGATTTGTTAAAAACAGAGAATATGATTCCCACAAAACGATGGTCCATCTGCTGGTAGCCCATCTGAGTGTGTAGGTCTGGAAGAGAAAGTCACATTTCAAAACTATGAAGCAGTTGAGAACAAACTAAAATATTACTGGAACAAACAAATAAACACCCAGAAAAGCTAATACTTTAAACTGCAGTCAAAATTCAAATATGTACAGGAGTTATAGCACCACTCTAATCACGGATCATAGATCACTATAGCATGTATTTCTGTAGTGAGAGAATAGAAATATATGGATTACATTTTTAAAAAGAAGATGAAAGTCCAGAATGGGAGGCAAGAGCTACATGCCATTTTGTTCCCTTGTGAGAAAATAAGAAAAAAGTAATTAAGTTTCTACTCCTTATCGTTTATGCTCGAGTAGTGTACCATACCCTTTGAAATTTAATGCATGTAGCAGACATTGAGAAGAACTGCAGCTTAAAAAAGACTATTTGAACTGACGTTGAGTCAGACATCTCTCCCAGCTGACCGGACTTAATGTAAAAGGGCATCATAAAATAGACGTTTGTTCTCAACAATCTGCTTTAACACGTTGACTCCGAAGTGGTACGTATATGTTCCACATAGGTTAGGTTCTGTAATTTTTTCAGATCCTTCTAGTGACTATGCGTACAAAGTGAAGTTTTACACCAATCAGGCAATCGGAGTCAACGTGTTAAAATCTAAACTTAGGAATATGTCCGCACAGCAATACAAGTACATTTAGGCTCACCAACGGCTGAAGGAGCCACCGTGATCTTGGGATGCGAGTGGTACCAGCCAACGATGTTGACACTCGTCTCTGTTATCCTGCTGATGTCTTCTGCCTTCTGTTGCGCCTGCAACGTCAGCAACAAACCTAATTACTTTATATCAGTGGACAATGGAAGAAATTCATCAGTTAAACTAAAATTTTTGTCACTCTCCATACAGCTGATGTACTTAATGAGCCATCTGCTTCCGGCCAAGTTTGTGTGATTTCTAGAAGTTATGCATCATAATTATGTTTTTGTACTATAAATTTCTTATTTAGTATCAGCAGCAGCATGGCATTCTGGCTATACACTTATAAACTCTCCATTCAGCATAAAAACTTCATGAATTCAGCATAAACTCTACATGAACTGGGCGATATTGGTATATTTCAACACCTTGCTTAACACGATCACCCGAGATCCCATCCAGGACCTTGTCTGGCCATGGACCCTTAGATTGAATAGAATAGAATAGAATAGAATAGAATAGAATAGAATAGAATAGAATAGAATAGAATAGAATAGAATAGAATAGAATAGAATAAGGCAATAGGAACGAGCCGTTTGGCCCATTCTTGGTTCAATACTGAAGTCCCATATGTGTTAATCATTCCTAGGTTCCTGATAAGAATTGCAAAGGGGACTCCTAACTGAACCAAAGACTTCCATAGTGTTCCTAGACATCTTTATTACAGTAAATAGAAGAGATCAATGTTAATTTTTTAGCACTAAATAGGCAATTGACTAGTACTCTAAAAGGATATATTCAACCTCGAAGCTACAGTATTGGTCTTGGAGCTACTAGTAAGCCTTTCAGCACTCCAATTTTTTTTTAGTCAAAGAGTGCAAGAACTTAGAACCCTAAATTGTGATCATCATGAATTTAAACAATTATCACGATATATTGAGGGTTATTGTCTTGATTTGTGATTACAACCATAGATTGAACAACTTACACTGCAACAAGCATAGGTTAAGCAAGCTTTTAAGCTATACATACATAACATTTTTGGATAATACAACCTATTGCAGGTCAAATTTCCATGCACACATGCACCAACAGCTACAAGTTTAGGGCAGGGAAAATATTTCACAGACCTGGATGAGCATCTCAGGTGAGATTTCAACTCTGTCCTTCCTCTTGTCAGACCTGCGCAGGATAACTGCATGCGTCACGTTGCACACCACATCCCCCTCGCACTGGGCTTCTTTGCAGTTCTCATCAGTGTTTTCATTCTGAAAGATGGACATATATAAGATTTACAAGCTGTAGATACTCCCAAAATGTTTCAACAGTAGCAATGAACAATTAAAAAACTAATAGATGAAGGAAACAAACAATATGTATATCAAAGACACTGGCACTATTAGTTTGTGTCTGTTTTAAAATTAATGTCAAGAGCCACACAGATGATGTCAATATGATATTAGAATATTAGATAATGTAATAAATACAGCTTACATCATGGTATCTGCCCACAAGGAGCCCCATAACTTCTTCTCCATCTGTGGTATGCACATGTTGCATGCACACTAGGTATGCATCTTGTGAAAGCACTACTTCACACACTTTCTGCATGGTTTAATCTGAGAATAAAACAGACATACATTAGTACAAAAATTCTGTAAAATCAAGTCCCATTATACAGTGTATTATATTTGAAAAACATAAACACTTCAACAGAATGAACTATGACAGAACATAAACAAACATAAACCTTAAAAAGTAATAAATAATACCATGTACAATAGAACTTGATAGTCTAAAGAGGGTATCAATTAAAAAATATGAAAGAAATTAGAAATCTCAAAACCTAAATTATTGGATGCTACGTTCATAGTCATAAAATTACTAAAGCAAGGGATCATATCACACATAAAATCATGATAATGGCTTGTATGATTAGATGACATGCAACCACACTTCATCCTTTTCTTCCTTCATAAAATCTGTTTTCACAGCCAGAAAGAAATAGCAGCTTATTTTTTTTGATAATCTTTCTAATGTAATATTATCCTCTAAAATGTTTGCCTAGACCACAGATAGGAGCACAGACATAAGGTGTGGCAGACTGGGTGTTTCTACATTAAGTTTAAGTGCAAGTACATGAAATTCTTGATTGTATAATTTTATGTAGTGAATAAAGAACTATTAAGTTAAAATTCATTTATTAATTTATCAGTTTTATTCCAGTTTCACCTAAAGTTCGATCACTTGGAGTCTGGTGAACCTTTCCAAATGATTAAATCCTATTGCGTGGTTTTCTATGTATTTTGCCAAATTTACAATCACTGACCCTAGCTCAAGCGTTTTTCAATCATAAACTGAAGGTGGACAGCAGTCGAGGACTTAGTTAAGGCCTTTAATTTGCTCTAAAATACACACGACAGGTCGGCATCCGAGAGTTCTTCGCCTGTCTGCCATGCTCGTCTAACATAATTCCTTGTCATCCTAGGTCATTCCACCCCCCAAAAAAAATCAACCACGTGAGACCAGATAGTTACACTTTAGTCCAGATACTTCTTTTTTTTCTTTGTTGTGTATGTACGGGGCTTCGAAAATTAATCCCTGTAATCCATGTACTTTTGATGGCCCATGACATCCCCAAACACTAAACATCTCCCCCCCAACGAGTTACATAACACTTGCGGTTCTGTTCTTCAATAAATTAGGTATCCGGAGTTTTTCAGCGCCTGCTCGTGGTGCCTCGGTTGAAAAACGCTGTATTAGCCTCTACCTCATGCTATAACTCGTAAGTTGAATGGACACATTCGCTGGAAGCATATTGATCACTACTAACTTGTAAAGAAAAATGTAAAAACCAATGAATATGTCATGTATAGCAGATTGGAATGAAATTTCTTTTATAAAAGAAGGTAATACAACAATTTAAGCTATTTAGTGACGTGATTTTACTAATATTGCATACGAATGAGATGTTTTTTTTTTATTTTACGTCACCTTACAGGATTTCGTCAGCTACGCTATCGTCGGATCATCCTTGGTCACCTCCGAGCTTTTGTAAGATCTCAAGCGGTTAGTGACTGGCAGGTGTCCGTCAGACGAGCTTGCGGTGCAGTGGTGTGAGGTGGCAGCTGAGTTGCTGCAAGTGTTACACTACGTAACTAAGCAGGAAAAATTGCAGCGCTGTAATTGGAATGGTTAAAAAAGGTGTTCGGAATGAATCTATTCTTTTCAAGTTATTGTTCTTCTGACTTGGGTAGTTACGTGTCGTATTGATTAAATTAGGATTTGGGTATATGTATATTTAGTGTTTTTTTTGTAGCTAGAATTAGTGACTTCCTAACCTATTACGAATAGTTTCATTCAGCGTATAGCAATATGCTTTTTAAATTATTAAGGGGATATTGGCCTACATGTAAAAATTCTACTGTTTCATGATCAAAAGAACCATTGTTGTTAAGAAATGCTAAAATTTTATTTTATACTACGCATAATCAAAGATTAAAATTACAATTTTGTGGTAATATTTTAAAGTATGATCAGTAAATAATTTTGAAAGTTGTGTAGCAGCAGATTTTAAAGTTTCCGTCTTGTTGAGTATATGAGCAATAAACTGAGTTCAGGTAATCATCTTGACATTTTTGTTAAATTTTATGAGACAAGAAACTTGATCTCAATCAGGTTACATCATGCATGCATTGAATTTCATTGCTTAATACAAACCTCTTGAGATGCGATCATGTTTTTGGCAACTATTTCTCTCTGTTTTGTTGTGAATTGCATTAGAATCTCATGGGGAGACTTAATGATGATCTGGATGTTCAAGAAAATAGCTTATCAGTCCATCTAATATGTGCAAGATCTTTCACAAGCAGGAGATGATTCAAGAACTTAACATGTTTGTTGTGATTGCCTAGCTGGTGCAAATCTTTACTTTGTACATACAGTCACTAGAAAGCTTTGAAAAAATTACAGAACCTAACCTGAGTGACCCACCAATGGGTCGCATCGCAACAAACGTGTTAAGGGAGTCCCAGCACAGAAACCCAATACCTCAGGCCACAGACTTAGACTTAGATTTGAGGGCCAGCCTCTGGCTGGGGCCTTTGTAACAGCCTTCAATTCACTGTAATACAGAGGCATACTTAGACTTGGACTTAGATTTGACACTCATACAACAGGATGGCATCCCACAGTTTTTTTCCAATGTCTTCCAAATGCCTTCAATTCCCTGCAATACACAGGCATACAACAGGATGGCACAGCCTTCAGTGATGTTGACCATCACTGAAAAGCTTCTTAGCAAATCAAAGACTTTGAAAGAGACATTATCAACTTCTTGTGAATATCCTAGAGAAACTAAGACTTATTTAACCAAGTATAGTGCATCATTTAAACTGAAATGGAAAGTAATTAATTTATTCAGTTATCTTCATGTGAGTGTTTGTCATCTGGTAAATGGACATACTGGCCTTGCTATTACATGCAGCTGAAAGCTATGCAACTGTTGATGCCTGCAATAAAATTAGTGATACTTGCAACTTAAATCAGTTAAATTACCTGAATAAGCTATACCTTGCATAGCATGAATATAAATGCTAGATCTTTTAGGAGACAATTGTGTGTTTGGGTATGCCATATTTGATTGGTTTGTTATGTTAAATGTTGTTGATACTTGCTGAATGAGTTATTATTTAAAAAAAAATTTATTGTTACCTTTAAAATGTTATTGGTTGCTTGTAAATTTATCAGACTTTGTTTAGGGCTTTTTCTGCAGATATATATTGTTAAAATGGGCCAATTCTAACAACTAAGTTGAAGGGTTAACTATAAATAAGAGATAATTATTAGAATCTGTTCATAAATGTTACCTGAATATTTTTTCAAAGAATTTTTGTTGCTGGCAGTGCTAAAGTCCAAGTGTTTTTTTTAAGAACTTGTGCAGCTGAAAAGGTATTGAAGAATGTTTAATACATTCTTCTATAAATGGTTTAATTATATTTCTGATTGTTGCTCTGTCTCTTGTGTAGAAGGCTGAAATAATATAACTAATCTGTTGGTTTCAACAGCATTGTACCATTTTTATCATTGCCTCTAATTACATTGATTCAAATTCAGGTTTTAATGATTTGCTGTTTCTTATTATAGCTTCCAGCTTTTGTTTATTCATTGTTTACTGGTTAGGGTTTCATATTGCAGCAAAATATTCTTTCTTTTCTCTGCTTACTTGTGTACTTGTACTCATTGTACTTCATGTTCTTAGTTTTTATATGTATCCATACAGGATGAGAAGCTTTCTTTCATAAACATTTATTAAAGAATACATTTACTTACAGATTTTCTATAATTGTGTGTTGGTTAAAAAGTAATTTTTCCCAGCAGTTTGTTTGTAGCATATGGTTCATTCAAGTTTGTGAAAGCAGTACATTTGAATTTTTTTCATTATGATAAAATACATATTTTTGTGTGTAGGGCTGCTTCAGTTGATATGTGTGGAAGCTTGGTTTAATGATGGTGCTGGTAAGAAAGTTCTTTTACAAGATGTACAGGTGAGTTCATGTATGGTAGTTTTAAAATTATGTAACTATTCACTATCTTAGATTGATTTTCCTTACTTCTAGTCCAGCTTGATGATTGTGGCTTAAAGTGCTTATTGGGTGAAATTTGCATTATTATTCATTCCAAGTTATTGAGGATCCAGATTGTCAATTTATGAATGAGCATCCAGGTTGTCAAGTTATTTTGTTAGGTGATCCATTATTTTGTTTTACACTTCACCAAATTAGATAAGAAAAGTGCAATTCTGCAAGGCTTCAATAGAATGCTACCTCAACCATCCTTCCATGGGAACTGTATGACTGCTTCAAATGTACAAGCATGTCCAAGGATGCAGTAGTAGTTCTTTCTAAATCTTACAGAATCTTTTAAAGGCAATTTAACCAGTTCCCCACAGATAGGTATTTAAGCAGTATTCCCTATTAACACTGTTGGTACACGGGTGTACCAATACACGGGAACGTGTTAATAGAGGGAAAATAGCAAAATTTTGTTAACAATAAAAGTGCATTTAAAATATTCTAGAGTTTTGAATACAGAGCATTTAAGGAATAATTAATACTTTTTTATTTGTTTTTCTATATAACTTGTGTTCTAAGATGAGGATATTTAGACTATCAAATTCTGTGAATGAAATGAGGTAGAAATGTACCATTTGATATGTCATGACACTGCTAAAATAAAAAAGCTTGTGTGAGGATGGACACCATGTTAAAGTAATTGATGTTGAGGGTTGGGTACTTCAGTCAATCCAGCACTAGGGAAATGTACTCACAGTATATAGAGTACACAGTCTTTACTTGAGACCTTGTGAACAGGACAAATCTTGTTAACCCATTTATGCCTGGCATCCTACATATAGGACACTTAACCATGCAAAGTTTTCTGTTGATTAGGAATGGTAGAAAATGAAAAAGGCATCCTACATATAGGACGGCATAGATTTTTTATTTAATGTGGATATTCTTAAATAAATGGGAAGAAAGTTCTAATTGTATCTCAATGAAGCCATGTTATTTGTTTTTCCATCATATGAGCTGTTATATTAACCTTCAGCATAAATGGCTTAATCAGAAATTATTTGTCCCAGACCCAATTGGGTGTACATAAAAAAACTATGCTTAGATGTTACTTGAGTGAACTGATAAAAGATGGTCACTCCAGCAAATCTTATTGTGGTTGTACTCATGTATAGAAAAATAATGGTAGTTTGCTAGTGATTGAAAGGGATGTTCATTGTCATTATTTTGAAGAGAAACAAAGGCATATCTTGTAGCAAATGACTCCTGGACAGCTCTTTATTTTCATTTAATTTTGTATTAACTTGTGGAATACAAATTTTTTTGGAGTGTGATGAACTTTTGCAGCTGCAAGATGGTAGACAAAAGTAATGGTTGTAATGCTCTTGAATGTATTCTTAATTGAATACAATGCTTGTATTTTAAAATACTTCATAACACTGGAGTTACTTGAACTCTTCCGTATTGTTTACTTGCTTTCTATGATAGTTGTCTACTGAATCTTATATATTAATATATATTATATTAGTATCTTATATTTATCCTGATCTTCTTTAACAGTTACAGTTATTCTTCTTTAACAGTCCTGATCTTCTTTAACAGTTACAGTTATTCTTCTTTAACAGTCCTGATCTTCTTTAACAGTTATTAACCTTAAGAATTTGAAAAACCAATGTACTAAATGTCTATGTACTGTGTACTTGATTGGAAATAAAGATTGTTTGTTTGTTTACATAGATAAGATAGTTTGGTCCTCTTCCTTAAGCAGTCTGAATATTGTAGTGTCTTGATCTTAATAAATAAGAGTATGTATACTAGAGTTGTCTATACACTGGTGTACTGTTCTTAAGGAATACAACTGTGTTGTATTATATGTATCATATATGCTTATCAAGGTGTGCTCCTTCAAATTGTCATAATTATACTACCACTCAGATTTGGTGCATGCCCTAATATATATGTGTTGAGAACTTTGACTATATAATTGAGACTTGCCTTAGATCTGACATTTCTATTGAATCAGTAATAAAGACCAGGATTTCATATGAAAGCCGTTTCTTTTTACAAAACGTATAAGTTATGTATCTAGGATATAGTTTATTGTTCTGTTCTCATAAACCACCATCACTATTAATTAAATAACAAAAGGCATTGTATATATATCCTTCACAAACACTTTCATTTATCTTGAACTCTCAGTGAGAGTTTTCAGTGGTCTTCATTGAACAGTAATAATGAAATGCATGAAAAATTATTTTGCTCCATTGTCAATGATTGCATGCGTGAAGTCTAAACTGTTTACATACATTTCTTTTGTTATTGTTGAATTCTTTGAATATGTGTAAAAGAATATCATTGTTGAAAGAACAATTGGGTTTTGGGTAACAAATATACTGATGAAATCGGATTCTGGATGTTGTGTTTTGCAGGCCCTCACTTTACATGGAGGGCGGATGACCAAAGGACGACGTTCTGCTCCTGTTCCACAGCTCGAGTGCGTCTCGGGTGAGTTTTGCTTAGTGTCTCCATATTGGACATTGAGTTTTTCAAGACTGTTTCCTGACTTTTGAAAGACCACAATTTAAGATGATAGCAGGCATTAGTATGTAAGATGAACCTGCTAAAATTGCTGTAGATGCCAGACTCTTGTTTCAGTTGAGATAGTGGGTGCCCATGCTCAGTTTACTAATCTATGCTTCTGATTTTTACGTATAAGAAGGAAAGGAATTAATAAAAGAGAATTTTAACTAGAGTCAAATGCATTCAAAATTAAATAACTAAGAAGGTGATGAATGAGTCTTTGAAAAAAATACCATTATACAGAATTCTGAATAAAAAATTGTCAAAAACATCACTAGAACAGAAGTTGGTTGATATGCTGTATTTCATGTGTCCCATAATAGACATAGTGATTAAAGAATTTTGTATTTATTACTAGAAATTAATTCATTTCTGAAAAACATGTACATTATAGAATCTCAATTATGCATTTGTTCAACCAATTTGAACAAATAAGTGAAAACTACATGGAAATAAGGTGTGTTCAATGTGTGTCTGTTGGACATCATTCCAATAAGGTTAGATCTCTGTTAAGACTTGAATGATAAATAAGCTTACTACTCAGAGGGCCAAGCTAGCAAGCCAGATGTTAAATTCTTGTCTTCCACCTTATGCCAAATGTGTTTCCAATCCTTGTTTTGAATTGTTGAAAACTTGATGTTCCGATAGTATTTCAGTCACCCAATCAATTATATTTGATCTTTTATTTCTATAGCAACAAAAAATAAAAGATCAAATATAATTGATTGGGCAACAGTACACCTTTGAAATTGAATAAAGTCTAAGATGTGACTTTTGTGATTGTGTGGGCTTCAGTTATGGAGGCTTCAAAAAGTTTTTTGATTTTCATGGAGTCATAGAGCAACTTAACACGTTAAGTACGGTTGCTTAGCCGGTGCAAATCTTTACTTTGTACATACAGTCACTAGGAGGCTTTGAAAAAATTACAGAACCTAACCCGTCACCCACCGGTGGATCATACCGCAATGAATGTTTTAAGATACTATCATTAAGAATTGAAAATCCGTTTCCATGTACGGTGAATTTATACTGTGCTTTGTGATATATCAGAAGAAAATTGATTTGACTTTTTTATTTGATTTGCAAGTTGCATGCAATGCCATGCGGAACATGGAAACACTTAGAGTGGCTATATATGAAAACTAGAAGTTAATTAAATGTAATGTGTTTGAAAGGAATGTAGGTAGTTGTGATTAATAAGTGTGTGTGAAAATGGATATAGTTCTTAACATGAGAGATCTGGAGTAATTCGTAGTGTGAAATATATATAATTGAATAGAAGAAGAGATGAAGAAAAAGGAAACTTGTTTAGCCTAATACTCGAGCCAGCAAAATGAACAGAACACAGATCTGTAAAAGTAGCATTCACTAAATACACTCTTAACTACCTGACTTCTGTTGGACCTGCCATCACTGTGGGATGCGTAGGTCAGGTTTAGGCCGTACACTGAAGATGTTGTTCCTGTACAGGAGGTAACGCGCCGTGCAGCGCCTTCAAGCCCCCCGTGGTGCAGTGTCTCAACAAGGGCTTCGATGGCATCGACGTGCAGTGGGAGTGCAAGACTGACATGGATGCCAATCTTAGGTGAGACGCGGACCTCTAAACTTCCTTTTGCGTGCTTACATTTTATTTTTGAGTTCTTTGACGTTTGTTTTCTTTTTCGTTGCATTTGTGGCGTGTAATAAATTTTTCTCCTTCGTGATTGTGAAAGTTAGACGAAAATACGATCTGACTCCTGTGTAATCTAGGAAAACTTGTTGTCCATGAATGAATGCGATGCTAAGCGCTGCATTGTCTTGAAATAGAATTTTTCATATTGAATAGTTTCGTAACGCTGAGAACTGCTGTTGAGGAGAACTGCTCACTACCATAGCCGTAGCGTCATTATTTTATTATCTCAAGCCTGGAAGCCACTTCAAGTCCTTGAGACTGACTTCTATGTTACAGCACAATTAAATTTTTTCATATCCTCTCCCCTGCTAAGGCTTCTTTGCACGATCTTTTGTTAAAGTGAAGACTACGACCAACTTCTGCCAGAATGGCTGCAGTTTGTGTGTCAGCGAAATGTTGCGTGGAAGTTTATTTTTTTAGCTTCATGCATGGAAGCCTGTTTTCTGTTGGTTGGGATTGATGTATTACACTTATCAAAAAAAGTGCTTGTATAACAGTTGTGTGTTTGCATCTCGGTACTTGACAGCAGCAGGCTGTAGCAGACTAACCCATTAATGACGAGAATTATTTACTGGATGTACCCTTCCCTTTCAATTTTTCAAGGCCAGCTGAACATGGTGTAACCGGCGGATAAGAACCAAACCTGTTTAGAAAATGTACAAGCTTCGTATTGAACCAATTAACCAACTAAAATCGATACCTGATAATACAGTTAAAATATGTATTTTTGTCCCCTGGTTCCAAATGGAACCGCTCGTCATTAATGGGCTAAAGCGCTCTGAGTACGAGTCTCTTCCTCAATACACGGGAAGAGAGTGATAGTGTTGCAATGAAGGTAATGAAAACGATCATATGGTGTTGGAAAATGTTACTTGAGTGTTAATAACAGTCGTGGGGTTCAGTTAAGTGAACTCTGGCTGTGAAAATTTTGTGCATCAAATGGCGAGACATTTTTCATCCATTACTGTTGTTTCTATTACACCGAGAAGTACTTTTTTGGCTAAACTAGTTATCATGCGTCTAGTGGCAGGTCAAGGAAAAGATTTAACCTAGGATTGTACAAGAGATTTAATTACTCTTCTTTGTCTGGGGTATGGTGGATGGTTGAGAAGGTAGAGATGCTGCGGTTGGTGTTTATTACCACCGACCCACTAGAGCAACGTCACTTGATGTCATGTCTCCGTCAAGACTATTATTTCAATGTACATTTCAATAGCTGAATTGAGTATCGCAATACAAAGTATTTTGAATAGACAGTCACTTCTGTCATTGAGGGCGTCAAGTAATGGAGGTCGAGGCTGGACGTTACTTTTCTACTACAAATTTGAAAGATTTTAGGAAGCCAAAAAAACTTTAATTTCACCAAAAATGTATTCGAGTCAGGGTAATTAGGAGTGTTTAGTCTGTAAGACGTGCTGTATGGATATTTTTGTAATTCTTCTACCTGATTTTAATGTTCGGATAAGACTATGTGAATTTGTCAGTGTTCGTCTTTTTAACGTTGTACTGACTATTGTTAGTATCGAGTACTGATTTGCATACCGCGTTCTGAGTTCCATTGATACTGAACGCCAGTTGCAGTCATTGCGATTCCTATTAATAAAAGCCTAGTAGGATTTTTTATCAAAGATAATATACAATATGTAATATACATATACAGGGTGGCCCATAAGTCGGGTATCTTTTTAAAACTATTATAGCTATAAAACTACAAATGGTAAAGAAATTTGGTTAATTCAGAATGAATTAGCAGATTTCAAAATTTTCTACCAGCGTATCAGGTCTACCGACAATCACAACTTATTGCGCAAACAAATCATAAAATCCACCCCCCAAAATGAATTGCTATGCAATGGATCGAGTAAAAATAGTGGAACTTTACTTTCGATGTAATTGTTCGGTTACTGCAGTTCAGAGGAATTGCAAGAATATTGATGGTATTGAAAGAAGTCCTTCGAAGAAGTGCATAAAAAAATGGTATTGAAGTTTAGAGAAACTGGGACAACAGCAGACAGACAACGTTGTGGCAGGCCACGGATCATACGAACTGGTGCTTCAATTCAGCTTGTTGCAACGAGTGTTGCTGATCGGCCCAAAACGTCAACTAGGAGACGTTCAATTTTACTGAGAATGTCACGTACCTCACTGCAACGTATTATGGTAAAAGATCTCAAGTATCATACATATAAAATTCAATTAACTCAAGAACTCCATCCTAAAGACTACCAAAAGCGATTAAATTTTGCGAATAGATTTTTGCAGCTTGCAGAAAATGAAAACTTTGTAAAAAATTTAATTATGACTGATGAGGCACATTTTGTCTCAAATTCAATACCATCAATATTCCTGTAATTCCTCTGAACTGCAGTAACCGAACAATTACATCGAAAGTTAAGTTCCACTATTTTTGCTCGTTGTTCCATTGCGTAGCGATTCATTTTGGGGAGCATAGTTCTAATGTAATTCAGTTTAAAACGGGAACGTGTAATAGCTAAAAAAAAGCTCATTCCTAGACCAGAAAGTGTTTTTTTCGGTAAACGGACACTTCAAATTTATTTTCTCGTCTGGTTACTAAACAATCAAGAAAAGGCAATTCATTATTCTTTTCACATTCCATGGTGAATCTAACGTTTGGATGCATGCTATTAATAAAATCAAAAAATAATGTTGCATGGGATTTCTCACGGAACAGCAAAATAATATCGTCTATATAACGACGATAAGGAACTATACAGTAGATGTGTTTTTTACAACTTTTTACAGATCCTAATTCTCTAGTTATGGGCCTTTCTCGTAAATTTTTCAAAACTATATTAGACCTTGCGGTAAAATATTCCTTCTTTGTGTTCAATGGCAAATTTTATAAGCAGATTGAGGGACTTAGCATGGGCCTAACCCTTGGCTCAACCTTTGCAAATATATTCATGTGCTTTAACGAAACAAAATGGCTAAAACTTTGTTCCAAAGATTTCCAGCCCGTATTTTATCATCGTTAAATAGACGATACTTTTTTGCTGTTCCGTGAGAAATCCCATGCAACATTATTTTTTGATTTTATTAATAGCAAGCATCCAAATATTAGATTCACCATGGAATGTGAACAGAATAATGAATTGCCTTTTCTTGATTGTTTAGTAACTAGACTAGAGGATAAATTTGAAGAGTCCGTTTACCGAAAAAAAAACACTTTTTCTGGTCTAGGAATGAGCTTTTTAAGCTATTGCACGTTCCGTTTTAAACTGAATTGCATTAAAACTATGCTTGCCCGTGCTTATAAAATATTCTCAAATTTTAGCCTCCTTCATTTAGAGTTTTCGTTTTTCACTGAATTTTTCCGTTAAAAAGGTTTTAGATCTTCATTCATCGAATACCAAAAAGGTAAATTTTTGGACAAAAAGTTTCAAAATACCAACGGTTCACCAAACTCGACCTCTCAACATCCAATCTCTCAACCAATTTATGTGTTTACCGTATTTTGTACCTTACTCAGAGAAGCTGAAAACAGAATTACTGGCCCTCCTCTCTAGACATTTTACTGGCATAGAATTTCATTTAATTTTAAGAAACAAATTTACAATTGGTTGTTTTTTCAATTATAAAGACAAACTTCCGTCCACTATGCAGGCCTCTCTAGTGTATTCGTACAGTTGTGCACGTTGTGCATCTGAGTACTTTGGCATGACCACACGTACTCTTGGAGCTAGAATGGCAGAGCATTTTGGAGTTAGTTACCGCACTGGTGCTCGTCTGACCAGTCC
>VCRD01003755.1:14202-52569 GCA_006783055.1 Trinorchestia longiramus
AAATCAGTGTGATATTCGGACTCAGAACACCAAAATTAGTATAAATCAGCTGAGAAACCCCTGACGATTTTTTGGTTGTTACCCTTTGTTATCGAAGTAATTATCCGACCCAAGAATGGGCCAGAAGGTTCGTTCCTATAGCCTAATTCTATTCTATTCTATACATCGCATACCATGTTTTATCAAAGACTCTTGTGAATTTTAAAAATTGCCGATACTCACGTTCGAATCGCTATTCTACGCGCAGAGTTAATCTCAATTCGATGTTGTTTCGGCAGATATACTCGATACAGCGCACTAACATGGACTTCCAGTTTCAGTTCCGGGGTTTGCATAAATTCACTGCAGAACCCACGAGGGTTCTCACATTGTCATTGAATGCAGTGCAGCATTGCCGAAAACACATAGATTATGCTACCACTAGGTATCAATATCTTCAATTGGCATACGAAAACCTATAGCAAAAGCTACTATTTCGTGCCTGATTTGTTGAAGGTATGCAGAACTACATTGCATATCATGTTTAATCAAAGATTTATGCGACTTTTAAAAATTGCTCCTACCGACGTTCGAATTGCTATTCTAGGCACAGAGTAAATCTCAATTCGATATTGTTTCGACAGGTATACTCGATACAGCACACTAACACGGACTTCCAGTTTTAATTCCGTAGTTTGCATGAATTCACTGCAGAATCCAGGAGGGTTTTCACATTGTCATTGAATGAAGCACAGAATTGCCGAAAACACATAGATTATGATACCTCTAGATATCAATAACTTCAATTAGCATTATACGAAAACATAAAACAAATATCTTCTATATTGTGTTTGATATGTTAAAAGTATGCAGAAGTACATTGCATACCATGTTTTATCAAAGATTTATGCGAATTTGAAAAATCGCCCCTACTCACGTTCGAATAACTATTCTAGTCGCAGAGTAAATCTCAATTCAATGTTGTTTCAGCAGAAATACTGGATACAGCACACTGACATAGACTTCTATTTTCAGATCCGTGATTTGCACGAATTTATTCCAGAATCCATGAGGTTTTTCACATAGTCATTGAATGAAGTAAAGAATTGCCGAAAACATATAGATTATGCTACCTCAACGTATCAATAACTTCAAATGGCATTATACGAAAACCAATACCAAAAATCATCTATTTTGTGTCGGATTTGTTAAAGGTATGCAGCAGTAAATTGCATAACATATTTTATCAAAAATTTATGCGAATTTTAAAAAAATTGCCCATACCCACGTTCGAATCGATATTCTAGGCGCAGAGAAAATCTCAATTCGAGGTTGGTTCGGCAGATATACTCGATAGAGTTCTGTGGTTTGCATGAATTCACTGCAGAATCCAAGTAGTCTTTCACATTGTCCTTGAATGAACTGAGAATTGCTAAAAACACATATATATCATGCTACCTCTAGGTAACAATAACTTCAGTTGGCATTATACAAAACCCTATAGTAAAAATATTCTGTTTTGTGTCTGATTTGTAAAAAGTGTGCTGCAATACATTGCATACCATGTTTTATCAAAGATATATGCTAGTTTTAAAAATTGCCCTTATTCACGTTAGAATCGCTATTCTAGGCCCAGATTAAATTTCAATTCGATGTTGTTTCGGCAGGTATACTGTATACAGCACACTGACACAGACTTCCACTATCCGATCCTGGGTTTTCATAAATTCACTGCAGAATCCAAGAGGTCTTTTACAGTGTCATTGAATGAAGTGCAGAATTGCTGAAAACACATAGATTATACCACTTCTTAGTGTCAATAACTTCAATTGGCTTTATACGAAAACCTATTTCGAAAATCTTTTTTTTGTCTGATTTGTTAAAAGTATGCAGAAGTACATCGCATACCATATATTATCAAAGATTTATGCGAATTTTAAAAATTGCCCCTAACCACGTTCGAATCGCCATTCTAATCGCATAGTAAATCTAATTTCGATATTTTTCCGTCAGATATACTCGATACAGCACACGTGTATGAACTTCCCTTTTCGGATCCGTGGTTGGCATGAATTCACTGCAGAATCCACGAAGTCTTTCATACTGTCATAGAAGGAAGTGCGGAATTGCCGAAAACACATATATATCATCCTACGTTTACGTATCAATGACTTCAATTGGCATTATACGAAAGCCTCTAGCGAAAATCTTTTATTTTGTGTCTGATTGGTTGAAGGTATGCAGAAATAAATCGCATACCATATTTTATCGAAGATTTATGCAAATTTTAAAAATTGCCCTACCCACGTTCGAATCGCTATTCTAGGCGCAGAGTAAATCTAAATTCGATGTTGGTTCGGCTGATATACTCGATACAGCACACTAACATGGACTTCCAGTTTCAGTTTCGTAAAGTGCATGAATTCACCGCAAAATCCACGAGATTTAACACATTGTTAATGAATGAAGTGCACAATTGTCAAAAACACATGGATTATGCTACCTTTACGTATAAATAACTTCAATTGGCATTATACGAAATCATATATCGAAAATCTTCTATTTTGTGTCTGATTTGTTGAAGGTATGGAAAAGTACATCGCATATGATATTTTATCAAAGATTTAAGTGAATTCGAAAAATTGCATCTCCTCACGTTCAAATCGCTATTCTAGGCACAGAGTAAATATCAATTCGATGTTTTTCAGCAGATATACTCGATACAGCACACTTACATGAAATTCTACATTTAGATCCGTGGTTTGCATGAATTCATTGCAGAATCCATGTCTTTCACATTGTCATTGAATGAAGTGAAGAATTGCTGAAAACACATACATATATATCATGCTACTTTTAGGTATCAATAACTTCAGTTGACATAATACAAAAACCCATAACAAAACTCTTTTATTTTGTGTATGATTTGTTAAAAATAAGCAGAAGTACATCGCATACCATGTTTTATCAAAGATATATGCGAATTTGAAAAACTGCCTTTACTCACGTTTGAATCGCTATTCTATGCGAAGATTTAATCTCAATTCAATGTTGTTTCGGCAGATATACTCGATACAGAACGCTCACGTGGACTTCCACTATCAGATTCGTGGTTTACAAGAATTCATTTCCAAATCCACGAGATCTTTCACAGAGTAACATTGAATGAAGTTCAAAAGTGCCGAAAACATATAGATCATGCTACCTGTACGTATCAATAAGTTCAATTGGCATTATAAGAAAACCTATAGCAAAAATCTTTTATTTTGTGTCGGATTTATTGAAGGTAAGCAGAAATACATCGCATACCATGTTTTATCAAAGAATCATGCGAATTTTAAAAATTGCCCCTACTCACGTTCGAATCGCTATTCTACGCGCAGAGTTAATCTAAATTCGATGTAGTTTCGGCAGATATACTCGATACAGCACACTAACACAGACTTCCAGTTTCAATTCCGTAGTTTGCATGAATTCACTGCAGAATCCACGAGGGTTTTCACATTGTCATTTAATGAAGCACAGAATTGCCGAAAACACATAGATTATGCTACCTCTAGGTATCAATACCTTCAGTTGGCATTATACGATATTATGTATACGAACACATATCTTCTATTTTGTGTCTGATATGTTAAAGGTATGCAGAAGTACATTATATACCATGGTTTATCAAAGATTTATGCGAATTTGAAAAATTGCCCTACTCACGTTCGAATAACTATTCTAGTCGCAGAGTAAATCTCAATTCGATGTTGTTTCAGCAGAAATACTGGATACAGCACACTGATATAGAAATTCAGTTTCAGATCTGTGGTTTACATGAATTCATTCCAGAATCCACGAGGTTTTTCACATTGTCGTTGAATGAAGTACAGAATTACCGAAAACATATAGATTATGCCACCTCCACGTATCAATAACTTTAATTGGCATTATACAAAAATCTATAGCGAAATTCTTCTATTTTGTGTCTGATCTGTTGAAGGTATGCAGAAGTAAATTGCATGCCATATTTTATCAACGATTTTGCGAATTTTAAAAATTGCCCCTACCCACGTTCGAATCGCTATTATAAGTGCATAGTAAATCTAATTTCGATATTTTTCCGGCAGATATACTCGATGCATCACACTGATTAGAACTTCCACTTTCGGATCTGCGGTTTGCATGAATTCACTGCAGAATCGACGATGTCTTTCATATTGTCATTGAAGGAAGTGCGGAATTGCCGAAAACACATATATATCATCATACGTTACGTATCAATAACTTCAATTGGCATTATACGAAAACCTATAGCGAAAATCTTTTATTTTGTGTTTGATTTGTTGAAGGTATGCAGAAGTAAATTGCATACCATATTTTATCGAAGATTTATGCGAATTTTAAAAACTGCCCCACCCACGTTCGAATCGCTATTCTAGGCGCAGAGTAAATCTCAATTCGATGTTGTTTTGGCAGATATACTCGATATAGCACACTAACATTGACTTCCAGTTTCAGTTCCGTAGTTTGCATGAATTCACTGCAGAATCCACGAGGTTTTTCACGTTGTTATTGAATGAAGTGCACAATTGCCGAAAACACATGGTTTATGCTACCTCTGGGAATCAATAACCTCAATTGGCATTGTACGAAAACCTATAGCGAAAATTTTCTATTTTGTGTCTGGGTTGTTGAGGGTATGCATATGTACATTGCACACCATGGTTTTTCAAAGATTTATGTGAATTTGAAAAATTGCCCCTACTAACGTTCACATTGCTATTCCAGGGGCAAAGTAGGCCTAAATCTTAATTCGATGTTGTTTTGGCAGATATACTCGATACAGCACACTAACAGGAAGTTTCATTTTCAGTTCCGTAGTTTGCACGAATTCACAGCAGAATGCACGAGATTTTTCACATTGTTATTTATTGCAGTGCACAATTGCCGAAAACACAGATTATGCTACCTCTACGTATAAATAACTTCAGTTGGCATTATACGGAAACTTATATCGAAAATCTTCTATTTTGTGTCTGATTTGTTGAAGCTATGCAGAACTACATAGCATATGATGTTTTATCAAAGATTTATGCGAATTTGAAAAATTGCCTCTCCCCACGTTCAAATCGCTATTCTAGGTAAAGAGTAAATCTCAATTCGATGTTGTTCCAGCAGATATACTCGTTACAGCAGACTGACATGAACTTCCACTTTCAGATCCGTGGTTTGCATGAATTCACTACAGAATCCACGAAGTATTTCACATTGTCATGGAATGAAATGCCGAATTGCTGAAAATACATATACATATATCATGCTACTTTCAGGTATCAATAACTTCAGTTGGCATTATGCAAAAACCTATACCAAAAATCCTATACTAAAGATAGATTAAGTTTCTGTTAAGATTGGTTGCTAAAATCCCCTAGCACTACCAATTTTACAAGCTTATAGCTATGGCAACATTTTCACGCACATTACTGAAGTTGGTCTCTCCCAGCTCGGGAGCCTCACAACCAAACCTAAACTTGTGACGTGTTTTAAAAATTCCCTGGTTAGTATTTTTATCCTTAAATAATTTCCGGATTCATGGCTATTCTTAGAAATTTCTCATGTGATTTATATATCCATAATGTTGAATGTTTCAATGTTGAATGTGTTCGACTCTTGTATGTTTAAGGTTACTGCGAAACGCTGTGATGAATACTCTTGTAACGGAATGCGTTTAGAGCCAGCTTGTGGTATAGAACCCTTTTCTCAGCACGTTCTCTGGTTCTAGTTCCATTCTTGTGCCTGCAGTTGCCATGTAAACATTGGTGTCTGTACTATAACCAAAACTGTGTTCACTGAAATAAACCTGGTTTGCGTAATCACGCTCCTGTGATTTTTCTAACCTTCTAACACATAACATGTAGGTCTCTAGAATTAAGTTAATAACTATGTTCATTACCATTTCTCAAAGGACCTCATTTAAATAGGTAATTTCTAAAGACAGTATTGAATCGAGGCGGCATTGTTCTGAGGTGCAGATTCTTATAATATCAATTTCTATCTAAGATATGTGTGTTCTGGATATTTATACTGATATGCATCAGTTTGTAGTTTGCCTTGACAGGATATTTAGAAACTCAATTACGAGGGTATAATGATATTTCAAAACTCAAAAAGTTTCTGTTGACTAGATCTACTGACAAGGAACAGAATGCCAAGCCTACAGCATGTCCTTATTGATACAAATTAGGATGCATTTTATACTATTTTTATCCCTATTTGTGTTTGTTTAGGAATTATGTGTTTCTTTTTATTTGAGGAAGAACCAGAATCAGTATTTTTACAGACCTAAAAGCTATTTTTCTGAAGGTCCAAAATCAATGATTTTTGTATCTATTACCTAATTCAGATTTCATAATATTGAAATCGTGCTCTCAGAAAAAAACAAATCAAATCCTTAAGACTAATGCCAAGGATACAATTTAATTATTTCTTCTTTAACAATAACTCATCAAATCAATTTAATAAACCCCTACCTCACTGTAAGAATGTTAAAATCAAGACTTAACTGAATAGTGAGCTGGTTGCTGACAGTTCCTAACTGGTACTGTCTTCAGCAGTTTATCCTGACATAGTCTGGGAATCACAAATAGACTGACGATTAGGCTTACGGATCCCTCTATCAGTACTCATCATATTGCATCGAGTGCAGAACTGGGGGTCTTCTACCACCCACTCGTTGCTCTCGTTGTGATCCACTCGCTGCACTCCCTGAACTGTATATCTCGCTGTATACTAAACTGTACTCGCTCTGCTAACTCGCTGTGAGCTGTCGCTGTAGCTCTAGACTGGAGTATTCATTCCTAAAGCTGGATTGGCCTGATTTACCTCCGGAAGCTCTGGACTGGCTCAGTCATCTTTGAAGATCCCAAGCCATTTTTCGTGCCATCCCCTTTAAATACCGAACAGCTGAGTCATTGTCGTGGATTCTTTTATTCTCCTCGAGTCAAATCACACGAGTAGATAAAATAGGAATGCTTAAAGTTGTCTGCTATAATTCCCTAGCAATAGCAAATTTTACAAGTTAGCGTGAGGATGTATATATGAAAGCTGTTTTTGAATCATACTAAGAGGTTAATGTTGAGTACTCCGCTATTAAATCGTTGATTTTATAATAATAACTCAAATGTAAACTTCGCAGCTTGTGAGGGTAAACATCGTATCTTGTGTGGGAAAATGTCACAGCTTGTGAGGGTAACCATCACAGCTTGTGAAGGTAAATATCATGTTGGGATCGGTATTCTGTTATCTCATATGGAACGGTACATCGTGCTATTTACCTGCTTACCAAACAGTAACGCTCATTAATATAAATTAAACCTATGAGTTATTTGTAAATCAACATATAAGACCCCATAAGTTCGTTGTTTTACGTATATATAGGCTCACTCCAATTTTCTTTACTTTTGCCGTCTGACGCCAGTGTTTCTGGAACCTACCCAGGACAAAACGCCAACAGGTCTTTTGTCAGCCTCTGTTGCTAGTGAGTCTTCCTAGAGTCTAGCCCATGATTCTTGTTGTGCATCCAGTATCAGGTCTTCTTGACATGTACCCAGCAGAGTTTGATTTGATTTGCTGATTGTTTTTCTAACATGTCCTCCACTTTTGTTTGTTCTCGTATACATCTCTCCGTTTTCCGATCCTGTGAAGTGACGCCACGCATAATTTTTTATATGAACTGTCCTAAATTACGCAATTGAGCATACTCAGTTGACTTTGAGTATTTGGATATTAATTGAGGTAAAAATTAAAACTGGTTCGCTGACGAGTATGTCTGTTTCTCTCTTCTTATTGCCGTTTGAAATTTTTATTGTATTTTTTCAAATTCTCATGCTATAATTCTTTGAATACATCAATCATGACTACAGTAGTTGTCCGGAACTTAAGCTTCTCCCGTAGGTTAAATGATGAGGTCGTTGGAAGTTGATTTTATTGAAGCCGTGATCTGAGAACAAGAATACTATTTAGACTAGGAGAAGTAATTATGCTAAGATTAAAATTATAAAATTAATTATAACTGACCCTAGTGGCAGCAGAACATGGCACATTTGCTTAGAAGCTAATAAGTAGTACTGGCAGCAGAAATGGCATGCATGATCATCTTTTCAATATGCCTATACTAGAATACTGGTCGAACATAATACTGGCATTAAGGCTGACTGAAAACACTGTCAGCTATACTGAACTAGATTAATGGCATTAACTTCACAGTTGCAGCTCAAATAACAGGTGTCTGCCACATGTACACAGAAACATAATTTCCTTTTGAAACAGTACTAACATAAGGATGATTCCTTTAGAAAAGAAAGCATATAACTGAAGGTGCAGGTATAAATGACTTGAGGTTTACCAACCTCAGTGTCAAAAAAAAATATCTTACATATCACAGCTAGAAATGCCTGACTGCTTCAACACAAGAGAGGGAATTATACTGAAAAACTATTACCTAAAAATATAGTGAACTACTATGATTGACACATCAATGCACGAGTAACGCTTCGAAACATATCTAGCTGCTGTAATTTAGCATCACAAAATGAAAACGAAAAAAGGCTAACTGTATTCTGCAACAGGCACTGTGTTACGCAGAAAAATCACACACTCAGAGCACACTGAATTAGGAAACACAAAAATGGTCTAAGAAACTTTTCTTTCCAATATTGGGTGGTGTAAAAACCTATTGCAACTATATTGAACACATAATGCTGATGTATACCAGAAATCATTTTTTTCTACATTATATACTGAATTTTGTAATACTATGAATGGGTACCAGTTAAAATAAATGAAAACTTGGTTATGCATGTAGCATGCTTTTTGTTGTTTACTGTACAACCAGGACTCTACTGAGCAGAAAAAAATGAACACATATTTAGTGTATCACAAACACACTGATGAGATAACTTCCTAGCCTACATGAAATAAATACATTGACATCAGTCAGTATCACACAAAAATTTCACAGCTATGCATGTACTAAAACACTGGTTGAAATATATACATATATGCAGTTTATCATCAATACACTAGTGACATAGATTACTATATTAAATTACTCGACTACATTGAGCATTTCTCAGTGTCATATATGGATATCACAGTTGGTGTCTTGTCTGTATATGCTAAGCTGCACTTTCACAGTTACATAGGAATTGTCTGACATGTTATAATACTACTGGTATCAGCAGACTTAAGGATCTAAGTGGTGGTGGCGATGCCAACAAGAGAAGCGAGGAAAATTAAGAGCTTGTCACAGAGTGTGACTTGAACAGATAAGGAGAAAATTAAACAGATAGTAGGAGATGAGAAAAGGCATGGTGCACATGCACGCTCAGCTGGTAACAGTCTGTTATAGGTCTATTTTGTGTTTAATTGGTTTTAGACTCTTCAGAGCTTTGTAGGCTGATATTATAATGTTGATTATATATGTGTGGTAGTTTTATTTTAGGATTTTGAGAGTAGTATACTGTACTGTTTGGAGCAGTGCAGTTGAGTCCCTGGGGTCCCATCTGCCCACCCTGTTACGGCCGAGCGCCTTACCCACGTTGGAACCCCAGATCAGGTAACAACGTGGCGCGCTCGGCCGTATCATCTACGTCCTACCTCCCTCCTGAGGAGAGGAGGCAGGGTCCTGTGATTGCATTTGTGCTGTATATTTGTTTCTTTGTGACAATTTATTTGTATAACGCTGCAGGTTCCGGGGCTATTGCGAGTAATTTTGAGCTTCTTAATTGGTTATGTTGGTGGTTTATTCGGTCTGGAGGTAATGTAAGGGCAGTGTATAGCTGTGGTTCTAGTTGTTCTATATTTGACCGAATCTGTTTTGCTTGTTTGTGTAGTACAATATTGATAGGTGTTATTTTGCATCGTCTATGTAGTGATTCTGATGTTATGAAATCTGACCATAGGGATCCCGTAATGAATCTTAAGGCTTTATTTTGAATTCGTTGCAGTTTGAGGAGGGCAGATTTTGACAGGGTGTGCAGTGGAATAATCGGATACAGGAGGGCTGATCGTACTTTTGTCATATATAATTTGATTTTTTTTTTCGACAGGTTAAAAAATCGATATAGTTTTTGTTGATTATTTCTTGCTATATGCTCTCTGGTTTTCACATGGCTATTATATCCCATTGTTTTAATATTCAGACCTAGTACTTTGCCCATGCCCGTGTAAGGATAATAAGTATCATCCACTACTATTTCCCCTTTGTTGTGCCTGCTTATTGGTACTATTGTGAATTTTCTTGTATTTGTTCTGATTTTCCATTTATTTTCAAATTCATTTATTTGTTGAATGGCTAAGCTAGTATTGTGGGCCAGGTAATGATGATTCTTTGGAACTGAAATAATTTAGATAATGACATCTGCAAAACATATGTAGTCGGTATTTGGTAGGGGATGAGGGAGGTCATGGCTGTAATATGCAAATAATGTTGGGGATAAACATGAACCCTGAGGGACTCCTGTATGTAATTCGAATTGTGGACCAATAAAGTTACTTATTCTGATTTTTGCTGTTCTGTCTGTTAAGAAATCACACAATGTTCTGGTAAATATTGGTGGCAAATTTAGCTGAAGTAGTTTGCATTTAAGTCCTATTGTCCATACTTTGTCGAATGCTTTTGAAATATTCCTCATTACTAGATCAACTTTATGTTTGTTTGATAAATGTATAGCTATTGTTTCATGTAGAGTAGCTAAAGCTGTATGAGTTCCCCGACTGCGTCGGAATCTATGCTGTTTTGGATGAAGTTTTTCTTGAACTATTAGTTACTCGTATAATCTGTTATTGAGAATTTTGTCAAATATTTTACCTTGTACATCGAAGAGAGATATAGGTCTGTAGTTTTGTACCCTGTGAGGTATTTGGCTTTGGTAAGAAGATCATGATGGCTAGTTTTACTTTATCTGGAAAATAACCGGCTGAAATTGATTGATTGAATATGTAAATTAAGTATTGCTTCATATCGTCACTGTTTTCAGGAATAGCACTTATGTTCCTATTGACAGTTCCCGCGAAAAGACCCCGATACTCACGCTTCATAAGGTGAAGTCAAGTGCTCTTACCATCCTTTTCCGGAGTGTTGCCAAATAGAGGTAGATCTGCCTTGAGTTTTAAATTCCTTAAATGTTAATTCCGTTTACCTTTAATTTTAAGTTCCTTATATATTTATTTCTTAATATTCTGACCCCCTGGTAAGGACAGTAGTTAATTTTTGTTATATTCTCTGAGATGAAATAATTTTCATATAGGTTGAAATATTTTCAGACCATCAGGTTGTCCATATTTAAGGTTAGGATCTGAGGAGTCACTTGACTGGAAGATTCCCAATTAAGACACGGTTGAAACTCCAACCTCAAATTCACATCACGGTGTGTGAGCTTTTTCCCATCGAAACACTTCAATGGATACTGTTGAAGAATCACATAGAAGACCAGTATGTTATTTTTAGTGACTCCTTGAGCTCCTTGCATCTGATAGAGAATACAAGGCCATAAAATTATCTCCTTTTAGTGTATGAAATCGAGAACAAGCTATTCAATCCTGCTTTTTCCCATGGAGTGCACCTGCAGTTTATACCAGGCCGTAAGGGCGTCCCTGGCAATGAGACAGTAAAAAATGCCCATTTACTGCTGTACCTCACACTAATGCCGTCCTCTTGTGAAAAAATAAATTTTCATCTATACTGCTTTCAAAATAAAGCGGAAACTAGGTGTTTGAGAGGTATCCAACTGACGGGGAAGGGACGTCATCTACTGAAAATTTGACACAATACCGGGTGGTGGCCGTATGACCCTAAAGCTGCTGGTTTTGCATCTTCTACTGCTGTAACTGGTACCATGATGCTTTGCCCACAACCCGTTATTTCACGCGACACACATAAGACTGCGTCACCAGAGCTCCTTCAGACTTTCCTGTCTGAGATGCTAGCCATTGACTTCCGTCAGTGTTCCGAAGGCACCTGCCACTCGTCTCCGCACTCTTATGTTCCTCCTGATTTACAAACTTGTGATAAGGTGTAGATGCACGTTGACTGTATTTGTAAAAGTCTCAAAGCTCCTTACACTGGTCCGTTTGAAGTACTTAAGCAACCACCTAAAATTTTCACTCTTAAGATTCCCCAGGGAGACTCTACGGTCTCCATCGACAGACTAAAGCCCGCTTATGTTGCCCCCACTATTAAGCAGTTGCATAGCCCTGCCATTTAACATGCTAACTCTACAGTTTCACCTGCTAACCGTACATTTTCACCTGCTAACCCTACAGTTTCATCTGCTAACCATACGGTTTCACCTGATAACCCTACAGTTTCACCTCCTAACCCTACACTTTCAACTGCTCCTCCTAATTTTTCACCTCCAACTGCAGCGCACTTTAACTCGTCGCTCCCTGTTCCGCCACCTGCTGCTCCCTCGTCACCCTCAAAGACCGCACGTAGCCTATCCTCTACGTACACTCGCTCAGGTCTTAGAGTTCGTTTCAAATCTCTTCCTGATTTCTATTATTTCCCGGACTCTTGAACTCTCTGCTTCTGGCGGGAGGAGGTACTCCTGTAGTACCGCTAAAATATCGTGATTATTTTAGTATAAAATATTATTCAACTTAGTAATATTTTAGAGTAAATCTTTATACTTATTTCACGCCCGTGTGATTAGTATTTTAAAGTGAAAAATTGAATCATAGTCGTAAATTCAAATTGTAACTCTCGTTTATAGAAGATTACATATAGTCAATCACAGGTTTTAAGACTAAGTCCCCGTCAGTCCCCTCACAACCATTATCCAGTGAACAACCATTCTATTCGCGCTTTCAGTCTCTCTGACGGGTAAGTTTCTATTAACAATGTGTTAGGGAGTTTTGCGTTTCACTTACTTACCAGTTATTCCAAACTTGTCATTTTAGCTTAGCCATGATATTCCTTTGTAGGCTTAGCAGTTTGTTTAATTCTGGTGATTATTTTCCAGTAATTCGATGGATCCCTCGTCGTATATTATTCCACAATGTGGTGAATTATTTACTTAGTGTCCGCAGTATTCGTATTGTTGAAATTTGAGTTTACCACGAAGTCTGTAATTCATGATGCATTATTGGGATTTTTCTTTGTATAGTCCTGAACAACAGTTCTAACGAAAATTTCTTTGTATGAAGCCGTGAGCTACTGCACAGCTAGATTGTAGTGCAAAAAATCTTATTTCAGTGTAGTCACGTTTCTTTCAAATGATTAAAATTGTGTTTGAAGAAGTTCTTGTGCTTTGACTTACGGTTATTATTATTAAATTAAATTTCATGCCCTCGAGAAGAAGCTGCCTATTGACATCTCGTTTAGTGTTCTCTATAGCAGCCAACTAATTAGGTACGATGCCTTAGCAGTTGTCTTACAATGTTGTCTCATAATATTAATACTTTTGCTAAATTTTGTATTCATTTCGAGTTACTTAATAGCCCTTGTCTGGACAGGTCTCTGTTTACGGATCTCAAATTCCCTGCTCTGTCTGGCTTTCGATCCCCATTTTGACTCTCGATCTTGGCCGCGATTTTTGATCGTGTTCATGAATAAATCTGCAAATTGCAAAGACGATCGTATTACTTCCCTCGAAGACCCCCCCTCCCCCCACCAAAACAACGACAACGGAAAAATAGCCTTTCTTTTGATGGTCAGCACTTTCTTCGGCACCACAAGAGCAATAGGGGTCGTCAACAATACTAAAGCGATAGAGGTGTGACCAAAGCCCAGTGTGCTCAACACGAAGACGAGCCAGTGCTGTCTCTATGTAGCGGGTCTTGTGTGCAGCCCACGGCCACCACCCGGTATTGTCTCAAATTTTCAGTAGATGATGTCCCTTCCCCGTCAGTTGAATACCTCTCAAACACCTAGTCTTCCAATTTATTTTGAAAGCAGTATAGATGAAAATCTTGTTTTTTTCATAAGAGGACGGCATTAGTGTGAGGTACAGCAGTAAATGGGCATTTTTTACTGTCTCATTGCCAGGGACGCCCTTACGGCCTGGAATAAACTGCAGGTGCACTCCATGGGAAAAAGCAGGATTGAATAGATTGTTCTCGATTTCATACACTAAAAGGAGATAATTTTTTGGCCTTGTATTCTCCATCAGATGCAAGGAGCTCAAGGAGTCACTAAAAATTTCATACTGGTCTTCTATGTGATTCTTTAACAGTATCCATTGAAGTGTTTCGATGGCAAAAAGCTCACACACCGTGATGTGAATTTGAGGTTGGAGTTTCAACCGTGTCTTAATTGGGAATCCTCCAGTCAAGTTACTCCTCAGACCCTAACCTTAAATATGGACAACCTGATGCTCTGAAAATATTTTCAACCTATTTGAAAATTATTTCATCTCAGAGAATATAACAAAAATTAACTACTGTCCTTACCAGGGGATCAGGATATTAATAAATAAATATATAAGGACCTTAAAATTAAAGGTAAACGGAATTAACATTTAAGGAATTTAAAACTCAAGGCAGATCTACCTCTATTTGGCAACACTCCGGAAAAGGATGGTACGAGCGCTTCGACGTCACCTTTTGAAGCGTGAGTATCGGGGTCTTTTCGCGGGAACCGTCGATTGGAACATAAGTGCTATTCTTGAAAACAGTGTTAAATCCCCACCAAGTCAAAAATGTAAGATATTAAGAATAAAGTGTAGAATGTAATGGTGAGTATACTTAGATCCATAAGTCCACTGATACCAGCAGTATTATAACATGTCAGACAATTCCTATGTAACTGTGAAAGTGCAGCCTAGCTAGCATTAGCAAGGTACACACCACAATCGCAGACAGGCACACGCACAGACTCAAACACAGGAAATATATTCATTTAACTTTAAATGAAGAAGATATACGTCAATATTTTTGCAGTAATTGTTCATCTTCACAAGTTAAGCCCAGTATACATACATTAGTGAAAACAATTCGAAGCTTCACTCAGTTTTTCTTAAGGTTGCATGACAACATTTATAGACTTTTTGCAGCTCACTCAGTCGTCAACTTAAAAAATAAAGAAAAGACTTCGTTCTACTTGTCTCTCTTTATTAAACCCCTCTGCTCCGAAATCCTAGCTCAGTGGTCTTTAACTATTTTTAATGTCCACCCATAGTGGTAATTGAGCAGAAGCTGTCTGCCCCCACCACGAAAAAGTTTCATTAAAAATTTTACGTTTAACATTTAAAATCTATGTTTCATATTTAATTTCGATGACCATGTGAACAGAAAAAGAGAGTTTCTCTTATTTTTATTTAACTTTTATATATTCATCCATATATTTACACACATCCCCAACTAATAGCATTGTTAAATTCTATCCTTATGACATATATATCTTAATTTATCTAAACGACTCATTTAATTCTCACTGCTACCGCAAAAAATTGCATCAAAACAACTTTATAGAGATACAAAATCTACGAAAAGATTTGTAAGAGCTCTTTCAAACTAACATTTCCGAGCGGCACTAAGATGTGAGTGAAGCTATGTAAACGTGAAAAAAGCTACGTTCATGTTGGTATTTCAATGCACATTTACGGAAGCTCGTAGCCATGTACGTATGATGTTCACACGCAGTGTGCATCAAGTACAGGTACAGACAGAGCACAGGCTGCAGAGTGTAGTTCGGTTGCAGCGTTGCCACCTGCTAGATTTTTCAGCCCTGATTCAGGTAAAACGAACGACTTAATCTTGTATATAGTTATCTATGCATGGTATATATAGTGAATTAATACACTATACTACATACATGTATAGTAATTTACATATATAAACTGTAAACTATACTAAGAACTGGGTTTAAGAACCCAGCAGTGGCACGTTGCAACTTCCGAGATGTTAACTCCTTGTTTCGGAGCTACGCACATTCAACCATTGTCTCTACTAGACTGCAAAATGTAAAAACACTAGATTCAACTCTAAGCTGGACTATGAGGAAAACTTTACTGAAACTAATATTAACTATAAACTGTTGACTATCAATAAAGCTGAATATACACCCGTTTCGGACAGTTACGTCGAAATTATTACGGCAGAGGTGGATAAATTTGTATAATTGTAGAAACATAAACTCAGTCATATTTCGTCAGATATTCAGTTCCGCACCCTCCAACCCGGTTGAACATAGTTTCTGTTACATAAGAATCTGACTGGTCTCTGTCGCTAACAAGCCTTCTGTTAACATGTTCATTGATTAGGATGTCTTTCAGCATAGTATTTTGTCATGTTAATTGCAAATTAATATTAAATCATATTAATACCATTCATTTTTCCCCAACACGTCGAGTGCGATTGCTTAGCCGGTGCAAATCTTCACTTCGTACAGTCATTATCACTAGAAAGCACTATAAATTGGTACAATCATTATCACTAGAAGGCACTGTAAAATTTACAGAGCTCCGCCACAGCGCCTATTGCTGTATCCAGGGGTTTAAGAAAAAATTAGGTCTTGTTTACATTATAATTACACGGTAAATACGTGCAATATAAATCCACACGAACCTACTTCTAGGCGTACTAACCGCACTCAATCAATTGGTGCTAATATATTTTGACCTTTAAACCACTCTAGCTAGTCCCAGTGACGAGTGTTACTGAGATGGGATGAATTTTTTTTAAGATACGACTGTATTCGGATTGGTGGCTTCGAGTGTTCGGACACTGGCTAGGTTTCGAGTTTCGCCCGCTCACCTCTCCCACTCTTCGCTCTGTACGCAGTGGTGTGCAAGTGACGGACAGGCATTCGAACACACGCGACTCACTTTCAATGTTTTCTTCCATTTCGGCGGCTAGGCTATGAAGAGACTGAGTCACTCCCCTCAACGTGTGGGGAAGGGTAGGAGGAAGGTATGGCTAGCAATGACAGGGAAGAATGTGGGTTTCCACAATAAAGTCAGGTCTGTATGCGATGAAGGTATAAAAAGAGCACATGGGGGGGTTGGCAATGACCACCCAACGACGGTTTTCAGGCGGCGACGTCATCTATAACGTGAAAGTTCCGCTAGGTGCTGATTGGTCAATTTTTTTGGGGGGGGCGAGGCGGCAAATGCCGATATGACACAGAGTAAAAACCCTGACGGCTGGTTTCGAACCTCCACAGCTAAGAATTCCTATCCATATTCCTAGTACTCTAACCATTCGGTCACGAGATTTATAACCGACGGTGACGTTTAAACCAATTTAACACTAGAACAACGAAGTGAGCCTGGAAGGTTCAATGTCAAAATTAACAAGCATGTCTTATATTGTATTCATGAACCTTACTTAATAATGACATTTATGGAACATGTACATATGACTTTTATGTTACGTTTGATGCAAATAGCGGCCTAAAATAGCTCCTCTTGTTCTAACTTAGCCAAGTTTTAAGTGCCTGCCTCAAATTACTATACAACCAATGATTTTAGAGTCCATAATTTCTTTATCATAGGCCAACTGGAAAAATGTTTCACATTCAAACTGTAACTATGATCTTTTAGGAGACACAAAATTTATTCAACAAAAATACCTCCCATGAAACAATGGATATCCAACGTCAATTTTCAATTTATTCAACTTAAATCGTATACATAGAATTTACAAGAAAATTTTAAGTGAGTGGTTGCTCTATATGGCCTAAATTATTCACTCAATACACAGGCTAATAGTTGTTTTGGTGGCGATAGTTTTTGAGCTGTTATAACTTATATTTCGAGTGCTGATTTCAGGTATGTCGTCCATTTTCTCTAACACCTCCATTTTTCGCGAAATGTGCATCAATTTATCCGTATTAACCCATTTTATGTTGCTCACACGAATCATATAATAAAACAAAGACTGTAAACAGTTTATTGCCACGAATATACAAATGCATGGAACAAAACCTAATACTCGTTCAAACTTTTTCTTCAAAATAATGCATGTGAAACCATAAATAAAATGAGCATTGGTTTCGGAATCTTGTTTAATGGAAAATTCGTGAATTATTAACGTAGGTAATACAGTTGTTTTATTAGTTTTATTATCGATCTGTCGTCTTATGCGTATTTCATCGTCCGCGTGATAGCGATCTTGCATTGTCTCAATACTCTGGTGAAATCTTTTACCCTGCTGTGCACATGCAGTGAAAGTGAAGTTTTCTTCATAGTCCAGCTTAGAGTTGAATCTAGTGTTTTTACATTTTGCAGTCTAGTAGAGACAATGGTTGAATGTGCGTAGCTCCGAAGCAAGGAGTTAACATCTCGGAAGTTGTAACTGCTGGGTTCTTAAACCCAGTTCTTAGTATAGTTTGCAGTTTATATATGTAAATTACTATACATGTATGTAGTATAGTGTATTAATTCACTATATATACCATGCATAGATAACTATATACATATTTAAGTCGTTCGTTTTACCTAAATCAGGGTTGAAAAATCTAGCAGTGGCAACGCTGCAACCGAACTACACTATGCAGCCTGTACTCTGTCTGTACCTGTACTTGATGCACACTGTGTGTGAACATCATACGTACATGTCTACGAGCTTCCGTAAATGTGCATTGAAATACCAACATGAACGTAGCTCTTTTCACGTTTACATAGCTTCACTTACATCTTAGAGCCGCTCGGAAATATTAGTTTGAAAGAGCTCCTACAAATCTTTTCGTAGATTTTGTATCTCTATAAAGTTGTTTTGATCTAATTTTTTGCGGTAGCAGTGAGAATTAAATGAATCGTGTAGATAAATTAAGATATAGATATCATAAGGATAGAATTTAACAATGCTATTAGTTGGAGATGTGTGTAAATATATGGATGAATATATAAAAGTTAAATAAAAATAAGAGAAACTCTCTTTTTCTGTTTACATGGTCATCGAAATTAGATATGAAGCATAGATTTTAATATTAAACGTAAGATTTTTAATGAGACTTTTTTGGGGGGCCGGCGGACAGCTTCTGCTTAATTACCACTATGAGTAGACATTAAATGTTATTAAAGACCACTGAGCTAAGGTTTCGGAGCAGAGGGGTTTAATAAAGAGAGACAAGCTGAACGAAGTCTTGTCTTTATTTTTTAAGTTGACGACTGAGTGAGCTGCAAAAAGTTTATAAATGTTGTCATGCAACCTTAAGAAAAACTGAGTGAAGCTTCGAATTGTTTTCACTAATGTATACTGGGCTTAACTTGTGAAGATGAACAATTACTACAAAAATATTGACGTATATTTTCTTCATTTAAAATAAAATGAATATATTTCCTGTGTTTGAGTCTGTGCGTGTGCCTGTCTGCGATTGTGGTGTGTACCTTGCTAATGCTAGCACAGTGGTGTATGTGTATGCTTGTTTCTGTCTTGAGGGTATGTTTGCATCAGTGGTGATTGCTGCATGTGATTGGGAGGCGTTTGTGTTGAAATTTATATTTCTGATGGTTTTATAGAGTTTGCTAAAGTTTGTCTTGTGGTCTAGTGATTCGACGAAATTTTTCCAGTTTTCTGTTTGCTTCTTAGTAATTTTTCCCGTGATTTGTTCGTTCAGATCACGGATATGTCGTGTGGTTTGGTGAGTGTATGGATTGGGTTTGTATCTGAGATTGTTACATTCTCTGATTAGTCTATATATATTTCATGTGTAAAGTTTGGGTTATGATGCTCTCTGTTACCTTTAGGAATGTGGTTTTTGTCAGCTTTTGTGATGATAGCGTTGAATTGTGCTACCGTCTGATTTATGTCATTTATGGGGTTGGTGTTGAGTGCTGCGAAAAGTTGTTCTGTTTTTTCGGTGAACCTTTCCCAGTTAGCTTTTTGTAGTTCGTGTGTGTTTGCCTGGGATTGGTGGTGAGGTCCTTGCCATTGTGTACTGTGACGATAATAGGGATTTGTTTTTTGTATAATATGTACCTTATCAAGATGTAAAATCCACCTATGGTATTCACACTTAGAATTGCAGTAACTTCTATTATCATATCCGTATTCGTAATTTGCCCAGTATTTTCCTTGTGACATCAGATGGACTGTTTTTTATAATTTTAAGTTGAACAATAATAAACTATGAATTAACTTCGAACGTAAAATGTGCGTTTCATCATATACAAATACACGTGTATGAAGGACGGTTATGACATTTTCTCTGTTCGATGGCCATGTATGTAAATAAATTAATTATTGATTTTAATCTGATATGTTAAATCATATTAACAATCATACTATGTTAAATCACATGCCCAATAAATAAATGCATGCTGCATACTTCGACTATATGATAAGAACAATATTTTCGCATAAGCCAATTATACTTATGTTATAAAGACTTTTCTTTCGTGCAAATTTATGAAAGACTTTCTGCACTTTCTATGAAAGAAAAATACGAATAACTTGCTAAAAGCAAATCTATTCAGAAGTTTTAACACGTTGACGCTCGCCTCAGTTTTCCAGTTTGGTCCAATTAGCACAGACCTCTATAGACGTCATAACTAGACCTGGCACAATAACCCCTGGACTTGAGGAGACGTCAATGCAGTGTGTTTCTACATAGGGTTGCCGGAAAGATGCACCATTTGTACCAATTTTGAGCGGGCGTATGAGTGTTTTGGACTTCCTCTGTTTCCGTATTGCGTCATCTTTCCAAGAGAGATATACACCACTGGTTGACTTGAATGGTGGGGGTGTGCATTTGGACCAAACTGGCATGACGGCTATGGACGTCATCGAGCGTCAATGTGTTAAATTTCAGCCTGGTGACATAGAAGCTCCGACTAGTGAAAATAGTCTTAAAAACAAGCGTCCACTTGTAAAATGAGTTAAATGACAAGTTTTGCTGATTATAAATTGAAAATTGTGAATAGAATTCACAGTAGTATATCATTTCGTCAAGTTATTAGTCTGCTCCGATTTCCCATGTCAGCTGAACAGTCAAGCAGAGGAAACAACTAAAAATTCGAAGAATTTGCTAAATGTTCCTCAAAAATTGCATAACGAAATGCGAGTCCTGCAACGTTGTCACGTACGACAATAAAATACTTCTGAACACATGGATACATATGACCAGGAGAAATACGTTCCACAAAGTTAAATTTCCACAAAAAATTGTGTCCATATTCCAACATCTGGAGGTGAAAAATAATATTGAAAGTGAATGTTCAATAATTTATGGTGACTACATTTGATAGAAATCATAAAGTAACCGACCTTAAAATTTGTAGTGCAATTCTGGTACATAAGTTATTAACAAAAATTACAAACCTCAGCAATGTTTCACCCGTGATGAGTCAGAACTGCTTTCGGTGAAATTGTCGGTGCTTTCATATTTTACTGTAAAGAGTTTCCTCAGTTTCAAGTTAGTAAGGATACAGTAACACTGCTTTTAGGCAATCACGTTGCTGCACCGACAAAGTGAAACCTCTGCTCCTGTGCATCGCTCAGAAAACCTGACCATTGGTGAATGATGAAAACAAAGTTTACAGGTAATAGGCGCATTAATGAAAAAGTTCGGGTCACGAAGAACAAATACATTCCCCGAGTAATGAAATGTATTCTTCTTACCCTCCGTCGAGACACAATTTTCAGAATGATCTCGACAACAAAGTCATGTTCTAAATGAAGCCTCTGTATTTGATACACATTTTACTAATCAGTATACTCACATATAAGTGGCATTTATGGAACATATTCCAACTTTCCTCCTACAACCCTCAAGGTAATATCTGTTTGTGCGAGAAATAGAATTAATACTCATTTAGTGTTGAAATTTATCGTTCAGTCTTGACATTTAACACGTAGACAATAACGTAACTTCATGGTTAAGGAACAAACTGAAAGTAGTAATGGTAAATTCCACTATTACCTTATATATAATTTTAATAGATAAATTAGCTAAACAATACACTTTCAATCATCAACAATAATTCATATTCGAAGATCTTATATTATAGGTTTCAATACCTAAATTGAAAATTTTGAGAATACAAAATAATAACACACTAAAAATTCGAATTGTTTTGTTCTACACACCCATTTTATTAGTTTATTAGATACAATGATAATATATTTCTGCTCGTGCGCTTTCAACATGATCAGTTATTGTGTTATCATTGATTAAATTAACCGTGTAATACACAAGCACCTTTCGACTCCATGCACACAAAAGGTAGTTCAAATTTGCGATTCGACTTTTTTGTCACACTCACACATGCAATGATAATCTGTTTTCCAATTGTTAGGCTTTGAATAAAATCGGCTAATGTTTTTTGTCAAACCTCAAATGTGAATAATCATGCAAGATGCAACCTCCAATACCTTTGTTTTTAACGACTCATTGGTGTTCTTTCTGTCACCAGAATTTCTGAGTTGTTTAAAATTCAGAATCTTAAAGTAACGTCAGAGTATACATTTTAAAGTTTTTCTTGATCATTGTATTACTTATCATAATAGATGTACTCAAAAAATACTTTTATATGCAGGAATTCCAAAATTTAATCGGGTTGTATTACATTCTGTATGTACCAACATTTTTGGAAATGAATGGATTCAGTATTTGTTTTCTTTTCGCTGAGATCCCAGTGTTAACATTGCTATAGTTACTATCTAAGAAGTTCATCTGGTTTAAAAATACTATCACTGAAATTTACGATGGTAAGACAGTACTTAAAGGTATCAGACAAAATTAAGTAAACAATAGAATAACCTTGTCTATAAAAATTGTTGCTTCATTACACAGAAGCAACAAACCCTATTTAATTGAGTAGGACATTGAAACCTTAACATTTTCTGCTGAGAAAATTTTTCTTGCATATACTCGTATGAACGAGCGTTTTTTTAAACTGCGTTTTAAAATTAAAACAAGTACTGGCATTCTCATATTTAATATTTAAACTACAAAGAGATATTTAAGGTATACCGAACTATTGATTGAGCTGCAATATAATTAATTTATTTGGACTAAAATAATTACACCTGAAGGAAGAGGGGTGGGACCTAGCCCTCTCGAGCAACCAATGGCAGAGCAGCTTTAAAAGACGCCTAGGTAGAACTGTACTTGCAATGCAGGGCAAAAATACGCGTTCGGCAGGAAATCTAAAGGAGACTACTGTCGAGTAGTCTACTTTAGCTGTCCCGTGCTGTCGATGCCACAGTTATGACAGAGGCGACTACGATCCAGTAGTCTACTTTATATTTTCCACGGGAAAAAATGCAAGTAGTCCAGCTTATCACCAGCTTAGTCAACTGGTGAGCGAATCTGCTTGCGAGCGGAAAGACCCGGGTTCGAATCCCGCTGCCGACATGGTTGACGCGGCTAGAAATACGGCATGGGACTTGGGTAAACAATCGAATAATTATCGAAGTAATTATCCGACCCAAGAATGGGCCAGAGGGTTCGTTCCCATAGCCTCATTCTATTCTATTCTAATGCTGTCCACCCTTCAATTGTATCATCAACCCTGTTTGAAACTTTCATGGGGAGGCTACTGAAAGCATGATGGAATTTAGTACTTGAAACGGTAATGTGAGCTAATGCAAATTGGCTGTTTAGGATTGTAAACCATCTAGCTGGGCATGCATTATTGAATACAGGGGGTTTGATGCTCATTGCGCTAGTGTTGGCTTGAACTGCATCATCGGAATCAATTGTGATCGTACGTCTGACTCGAAAATAAATTCAACAAAATGACGTATAGGCAATAGAAGATCTAGCGAAGATAAGGAATGACGGGAATAGTGGAAAATAGCACAATAGGAAAAGGAATAAATAGAGCGGCAGGGAGATAAAGAAAAAGAAACACAGAATGTAGTTATGAAATAAAGAGCACGATAACGATGTTTAAGATTAGTTTACTTCTCTAGCGTTCTCTAGAAGCCTGTCAGCATCTGTTGTAGAGTCTGATGGTGCAGCCAAGGGGCCTGCGGGGGCCTCCTCTGTGGAGCAGATGTCTGGCTTTGAAGGAATTTCTCGATCACTTTATGACTTTCGGCCGTTGGCTAGAGGAGGGTCGAGTTTCACAGGGAAGTGTTCGTCAATGGAGTTGTTGTTCTCTGCTGGAACTGTTTATAATTAGCTAGGGGAGGTTTTCTGGAGCTGGATATGAATATTTCGCAGGACGATGTTACTTCGCTGGGATGTTTCTTGAGCTTGATCTGAATGTATCAAAGGAGGGCATTTCTTCACAAAGGTCACCACTTAGGGAGTAGCTATTTTTTCGTTGTCGTTGTTTTGGGGGAGGGGGTTCTTCGAGGGAATTAATACGATCGTGTCTGCAGCTTGCAGATTTATTCATGAACATGATCAAAAATAGGGGCCAAGATCGAGAGTCAAAATGAGGATCGAGAGCCATAAAGAGTAGGGAACTTGAGATCTGTAAACATGCACCTGTCCAGACAAGTACTATTAAGTAACTCGAAATGTATACAAAATTTATCAGAAGTATTAATATCATGAGACAACATTATAAGACAACTACTGAGTGAAACACTAACGCATCATACCTAATTAGCTGGCTGCCATAGAGAACACAAAACGAGATCTCGATAGGGAGCTTCTTCTCGATGCCATGAAATTTAATAACCGTATCAAAATGGCTGGTTGGTCTTTTAGTATGCCCGTCATAAATACTCGAACGTAGGGACTTGAGTGAGACGAAATTAGACAATGAATTTGATGGCTGACGCAATGGTTATTATTCAGAATATTGTATCGATGGATTAATTATAAATTTTGGAGTAACGCGAATCAAAGCACAACAGCTTTTTCAAACACAATTTCAATCATTTAAATAAAACGTGACCACACCGAAATGCGATTTTTGCACTACAATCTAGCTGTGCATCAACTAACGGCTTCACATAAAGAAATTTTCGTTAGAACTATTGCTTAAGACTATACAAAGGAAAATCCAAATAATGCATTATGAATTACAGACTGCATGTTAAACTCAAATTTCAACAATATGAATACTGCGGACACTAAGTAAATTATTTACCACATTGTAGAATAATATACGACAAGAGATCTGTCGAATTACTGGAAAATGATTACCGGAATTAAACAAACTGCTAAGCCTATAGAGGAATATCTAGGCTAAGCTAAAATAACAAGTTTAAGGAATAACTGGTGAGTAAGTGAAACACAAATCTCCCTAACACATTGTCAATATAAACTTACCCGTCAGAGAGACTGAAAGCGCAAATAGAATTGTTGTTCACTAGATAATGGTTGTGAGGGGACTGACCGGCACTTAAGTCTTAGAACTTGTGTTTGACTATGATCTTCTATAAACGAGAGTTACAATTTGAATTCACGACGATAATTAAATTTTTCACTTTAAAATACTAATCACAAATGGCATGAAATAAATATAAACATTAACTCTACAGTATTACTCAGTTCAATAATATTTTATACTAAAATAATCACGATATTTTAGCGGCACTACAACTTCAATGGATACTGTTAAACAATCACAAAGAAGACCAGTATGTTATTTTAGGTGCTCCTTGAGCTCCTTGCATCTCATACAGAATACAAGGCCAGAAAATTATCTCCTTTTACTGTATGAAATCGAGAACAATCTGTTCAACGCTGCTTTTTCCCATGGCGTCTACCTGCAGTTTATTCCAGGCCATAAGGGCGTCCCTGGCAATGAGGCAGTAAAAAATACCCGTTTGCTGCGGTACCGCACATTAACACCGTCCTCTTATGAAGAAACCAAGATTTTCATCTATACTGCCTTCAAAACAAAGTGGGAGCCTGGGTGTCCTGACCAGGCGGCCAGGTTATTAAGAAATAAATATATAAGGAACTTAAAATCAAAGGTAAATGGAATAAACATTTAAGGGATTTGAAAACTCGAGTCAGATCTACTTCAATTTGGAAACATTCCGGAAACGGATGGTAAGAGCGCATCGATGTCGGCGTTTGAAGCGTCAGTATCGGCGTCTTTTTGCGGGAACTGTCAAAAGAATCACAAGTGTTATTCTTGAAAACAGTGTTAAATCCCCACCAAGTCAAAAATGTAAGATATTAAATATAGAGTATAGAATGTGATCGTGGGTATACCTAGATCCATGAGTCCGTGATACTAGCAGTATTATAACATGCCAGACAATTGAAGGGTGGACAGCATTAGTGGACTACTTGCATTTTCCCCCGTGAAAAATATAGAGTAGAGTACTGGATCGTAGTCGCCCCTGTCATCGCTGCGTCAGCGACAGCACGGGACAGCTAAAGTAGACTAATCGACAGTAGTCTCCTTTACCTTTTCGGCCGAACGCGTATTTGTGCCCTGCTTTGCGAGACAGCTCTACCTAGGCGTCTTTTAAAGCAGCTCTGCGATTGGTTGCTCCAGGGGGCTAGGTTCCGCCCCTCTTCCTTCAGGTGTAATTATTTTAGTCCAAATAAATTAATTATTTTGCAGCTCAATCAATAGTTTGGTATACTTTAATTATCTCTGTGTGCCTTGTATATTAAATATAAGAATGCCAGCACTTGTGTGTGTGCTATCGAAATTTGCACTTTCGATAGGATTAATGTAGTTTCCAAACTACTGTACTCATACAGAGAACCAGGAATAAGTAGCAAAAGTACCTATATAATGAGAGGCGGATGGATAGGGGGGGATTATTATTTTGGAAGAGTGTCAGGGGGGATTATTATTTTTGAAGAGTGTCAGCGCCGTCGCGTTCAGAGGTTCCATCCGGTCCCAAACCGCTAAAATTGTCCGTAATGCATTTGTCTAGTCTGTACAGACTTCAAGGATTCGATGCAAGTGTGGAGCGGGTTCGTCGGGCTGCGAGCTGATGGTGGAAACTGATCCTGCACCATCGTCGGCAGGCGCGACGTACTACTTCTTCCTTGCTTTCCCCTGCCTATATTTTGCGTTTTTTGAATATGATTTCTTTCATTTTGTTTTTTTGTGCAACCTAGCACCAATTATCTGACGCATACTCCATATTTTAACTGGTTTATCCAGAACTTTAAATAAATAACTTAAATATAGACTATTGTCAACGCTAATTAAAATTACTTAAAAAACGAGTGCATTCGTCTAATAATGAGGGTCTGAGACGACTCAACTCAAAATTCTACTCTGTAAATTAAAATTTCCTCTTCCTTTCAAAACATAAAAACTACTACTATTCTTTACTATCTATGTGGAGTACGCTTGTTTAACTATTTTTCAGTCTACCTTTAAAATTCTAACACGCCTAGCAGTTTCTGATGGAAACACAGAGACCACGTATCTTTTAGGTTTGTATCAAGCATTCGTAAGTTATCTGAAATATCACCATACTGAAATTCTTCTTGTTGAATCCATTATTACAGAGTAATTAATTCCTTAATTTTCAACAGTACAAATACATTGGGTGGTTGCTACCAGCTTTGGGACAGTGACGGGCGAACTCTTTCCAGTGAGCGAGTCCTCGCTGTCAATGGTAGGTTACTCGCCTGCAGTTAGGTCCCTGAATTATATTTGGCATTAATAGCAACATTTACCCGGTGTTCCGTTGAGCTTCATTGGAATCTTAAATTTTGCAGCGGGAAGAAGTGGGAGGCCAAAGTCGTGCGTCTGCAATCTTGGAGCACGGGTCATCGGTGCCCTTTGCCACTGGAACTCAGCGTACGCTACCTAAGATTCAGATTGAGCGCGGTTCGGATGGTGAGAGCTGACATTCCGGCTCTATACCCCAGGGACTGACAGACTCGAGCGTGGGGGTGCTGAGACTAACCGTTCTCTCCAGTTGCTTATTTATGTTCTGGCTCTTGCAGACCTCAATTAAACGTCACCTTAATTGCTTGAAGAGACGCCAGTTTTATTGGAGGGACGGCTTAAAACCCTAACCATTTTTTTTTGTTCGCAGTCATGTCGTCAAAATTATTTAATAAAATCAATTAAATACACAATATTTATTTGCTACTTAAGTTGAAGTAAATAAATTAGATTAAAAACCTTGACATTTTAGGTACTAAAAGATACTCTTAATATATAATAAATGTAGATCAGTGAAAATTAACCTGATCAGTTTCACTGCTCAATTGGTCTCCTCCCCAAGCACTTGTAATTCTATTTTCAGCCCGGTTGCAGTTCCTGTCTCCTTGTTCATATTTAATTCATAATGGATGTTTCTCTTACAAGGCGCAGGGGATGAACAGTTGCCTACGGAGTTAACAGATTCATGGCGATCTTTGGTAGCAGATTTAAGTCAGATTTCTAAATTGAAATTTCCTCGTCAGTGTTATGCTTCTAATGAAGATCTAAAACTTTTCGTGTTTACAGGTCCGTCTGAAACAAATTATGGTTTCTGTACTTATGTTGCGTCAGTCTTGTCTTGGACCGAGCTTGTTATTTAGTAAATCTAAAATTGCGCCTCTAAAATCAAAGTCTGCCTACTCTTGAGTTATTAGCAGTCTTTCTAGCTGTAAAAAATTTGTACCTGCTATTAGGCAGGTTTAAGAGTCTCGGTCGAAGAGGTGACTTTTGCAATTGACTCTCAGATAGTTCTCACGTGGATATTAAACCGAACTGGGAAAACCAAAATGGTATTCACACGTAACCGTGTAAATGACATTGCTCAGTATTTGCTGTTAATCGAGAGAGATTTCAACCTAAAATGTTCCTTTAGATACGTACAGTCAGAGGATAATCCTTCTAATATGGTTACTCGAGGAGTAACTAAGGAGTTTAATAAGAAATTTACCTTTTGGTTACAGGGCCCAGAATTCTTGCATACTTCTGGGAAGTGGCCAGACCATTCGCTGAATTGTTTGTAGCCAGCTAATAAAGTAATTGGTCCAGGGAAAATAGAATATTTTGCATTCTTAACGCTTCTGTCTGATCTGCAGGAAGCTGTCAATTCCGAACCGTTGATGCAGCGCCAGGATGAGGATGACGATCGGGAGATTGTGACTCCAAATTCGTTCCTTAAATTTACAAATGTATGTAATTTAAACTTCCAATCTTGTGCAGGACAAGACCTAAAAACCTTTACTTTTACTCATGAAGTGTCGTGAACCTTTGTGGCGAGCAAAATTCGCGACAACGCAGTTTGAAAAAAATACGCTGGTTCATCTGAGTATATGCAGGAAAAATTTTATCAGCAGGAAATGTGAATGTTTCAATGTCGTACTCTATTAAATAGGGTTTGTTGCTTCTGTGTAATGAAGCATCAATTTTTATAGACAAGATAATTCTATTGTTTACTTAATTTCGTCTGATACCTTTAAGTACTGTCTTACGCTCGTAAATTTCAGCGATAGTATTTTTAACCAAACCAGAAAAACTTCTTTGATAGTAACTATAGCAATGTTAACACTGGGATCTCAGCTAAAGGAAAACAAATACAGAAGCTATTCGTTTTAAAAATGTTTGTACATACAGAATGTAATACAACCGGATTAAATTTTGAAATTCCTGAATATTAAAGTATTTTTTGAGTATATCTATTATGACAAGTAATTCAGTGATCGAGAAAAACTTTAAAATATATACTCTGACTTTACTTTAAGGTTCTGAGTTTAAAACAACTCAGAAATTCTGGTGACAGAAAGAACACCAATGAGTTGTTAAAAACCCCGTGGAGGTTGCATCTTGCTTGATTATTCGCATTTGAGGTTCGACAAAAAACAATAGCCTATTTTATTGAGAGCCTAACAATTGGAAAATAGATTATCATTGCGTGCGTGAAAATACTTTCCAATGTGCAGGTGTCGAATCGCAAAAAAGTCGAATCGCTAATTTGAACCATTTGCTGTGTGCATGGAGTCGAAAGGTGCTTGTGTACTACACGGCTAATTTAATCAATGACAACACAATAACTGATCACGTTGAAAGCGTACGAGCAGAAATAAGTTATCATTATATCTAATAAACTAATACCATGGGTATGTACAACAAAACAATTCGAATTACTCAGTACCTTATTATTTTATGCTTTCAAACTTTTCAATGCAGATATTGGAACCGAAAATATAAGATCTTCGAATTTGAATTATTGTTAATGATTGAAAGCGTATTGTTTAGCTAATTTATCTATAAAAATTATGCAGAGAGTAATAGTGTAATTTACTACTATTACCTTCAGTTTGTTCCTTAACCATGAATGTTCGTTGTTCTCTACGTGTTAAATGTCATGACTGAACGATGAATTTCAACACTGAATGAGTATTAATACTATTTCTCGCACAAACATATTACCTTGAAGGTTGTAGTAGGAAAGTTGGAATATGTGCCACAAATGCCATTGTGTGTGGGGATACCGATCAGTGAAATGTGTATCAAATACAAGAGCTTTATTTAGAACATGACTTTGTTGTCGAGATCATTCTAAAAATTGTGTCTCGACGGAGGGTAACAAGAATAAATCGCATTACTTGGGGAAGGTATTTGTTTTTCGTGATCAGAACTTTTTCATTGATGCGCCTTTTTACCTGTAAACCATGTTCTCACCATACTTTGGGATTTCTTTTAAATGTAGTTACCATTAATAACTGAACATTCACTCTCAATATTCTTTTCCACCTCCATATGGTGGAACATGGACACAATTTTTTATGAAAATTTAACTCTGTGTAACGTATTTCTCCTGTTCAAACGTATCCATGTGTTCAGAAGTATTTCATTGTCGTCATAGCGTAGCAAGACAAGCATTTCGTCATGCAATGTTTGAGGACACGTTCAGTAAATTTCTCAAATTTTTAGATGTTTCCTCTGCTTGACTTCAACCGACATGGGAATTCGGACCAGACTAATAACTTGACGAAGTGATATACTACTGAGAATTCTATTCACAATTTTCAATTTATATTCAGCAAAACTTGTCATTTAACCCATTTTACCTGTAAACGCTTGTTTTTAAGGCTATTCTCACTAGTCGGAGCTATTATGTCAGCAGGTAGAAATTTAAAACTTTTGAATAGATGTGCTTTCTGCAAGTTATTCGTATTTTGCTTTCATAGAAAGTGCAGGGCATGAGGAAAAAAGGTAATTAATGAATTTGCACGAAGGAAAAAATCTTTGCTCCCAGGTATAATTGGCATATGCAAAAATTATATTCTTATCATATAGTCGAAGTATGCAGCATGCATTTATTTGAACCATTCAATCCGAGGACATGTTATTAAGGGTTAAAATTAAAAAACAAGCGGTATACTTCTTTTTAATGCAATCCACGGAGCGTACATATCAGGGTAAAAAACTACTGCCGACAACTATTGAATCACGATAAACTTCATTTAAAAAATACTTCGATCAAGATGAACATATCCCATTAACATTAATAATTAACTTATTTACATACTTGGCCATCGAACAGAGCAAAAGTCATAACCTTCCTTCATAATCATGTATTTCTACATGATGAAACGCACATTTTACGTTCCAAATTAATTCATAGTGTGTTATTGTTCAACTTAAAATTATAAAAAATAATCCAACTGATGTCTCAAGGAAAAGACCGGGCAAAAAAACAATACCAATGTGATTATAAAAGTTACTGCACTTTTAAGTGTTAATACTATAGGTGGATTTCACATCTTGATAAGGTCCGTATTATTATACAAAAAAACGAAGTCCCTATAATCGCCACAGTTCACACTGGCAAGGATCTCACCCCCTATCCCAGGCAAACACACACACCAACTTCAAAAAAACTAACTGGGAAAGGTTTACCGAACAAACAGAACAACTTTTCGCAGCACTCAAACCCACCCTATGAATGACATAAATCAAACGGTAACAGAATTCAACTCTATCATCACAAAATCTGACAAAAACTCATTTCAAAAGGTAACAGAAAGCACTATAACCCAAACTTCACACATGAAGTATATAGACTAATCAGAGAACGTAACAATCTCAGAAATACACCCACTCCGCACACTTACCAAACCACACGACACATCAAGGATTTGAACGAACAAATCACGGGAAAAATTACTAAAAAGCAAACAGAAAACTGGAAAAATTTCGTCGAATCACTATACCACAAGACAAACTCTAGCAAACTCTATAAAACCATTAGAAACATAACAAATTCCAACACAAACGCCTCCCAAACACTTGTATTAATTACCACTGATGTGAACATATCCTTAAGACGGAAACAAGCAGACATACTCATACACCATTACGCTAGCATTAGGAAGGTACGTACCACAATCGCAGACAAGCACATCCACAGACTCAAACACAAATACCCTCTTGACAACAGCACCACTCACACAAACCTCCAAGTAGTTTTACACACACACATCTCAAACTAATAGCTTTGTTAGATTCTATCTTTAAGACATCAATTTCTTAATTTATCCGAACGATTCATTTAATAAGTCTATTAAGCGCATGTTTAACCTGAATTTGGTACATGGAAAAAATAAGTCACCAAAACGGGCCTTTTTATTTTCAGCTATGGATAGCAGAAATAATTTAACTTTGATTATACAGCAAAGAAGTGTGTTGGATATATTCCTTTTTAGGTTTCAATACCATATATCTCTGGCTTGATGCGACAATTCACCTTTGTGAAATAAAACAGCATTGCGATGTAAATATTTTACAAATTATTGTTTTACGTGCATTTTTATGCCTTGTTCAGACGATAAAGAAATATTGTAATAGGAGTTAGAATTTCTTCCAAAACACAGACGAATTTTCTCACCGCTACCAAAAAATATTACATCAAAATAACTTTATGGAGATCCAAAATCTACGAAAAGATTTGTAGGAGCTCTTTCAAACACATGTTTCGCGCGGTACTAAGATGTAAGTGAAGCCATGTAAACGTGAAAAGAGCAACGTTCATCGCGGTGTTTGAATGCACATGTACGCGAGCTCGTAGACATGTACGTATGATGTTCACACGCCCTGCACATCAAGTACAGGTACAGAGCACAGGCTGCGTCGTGTAGTTCGGTTGCAGAGTTGCCGAAAACTGATGGATTTTCAGCCCCGATCTAGGTAAAACTAACAACTGGAATATGTATATAGTTATCTATGCATGTTATATATACTGAATTAATGCACTATGCTACATACATATATAATAATTTACATATATAAACCGCAAACTATACTATGAACTGAGTTTAAGAACCAAGCAGTGGTACGCTGGAATTTTTGAGATGGTAACACCTTGCTTCGGAGCTACACACATTCAACCATTGTCTCTACTTGACTGTAAAATGTATAAGTACTAGATTTAGCTCTAAGCTGGACTATGAGGAAAATTTCACTGAAACTAATATTAACTAATAATAAACTGTTGACTATCAATAAAGATGAATATTCATGCGTTTTGGGCAGTTGTGCCGCAATAATTACGGCAGAAGTAGATAAATTTGTTTAGTCGTAAAAACATAAACTCAGTCACAGTTCGTAAGACGTTCAGTTCCGCACCTTCCTGCCCAGTTGAACATAGTTTCTGTTGCATAAGAATCTGACTGCTCAGTCAGACTGCTCTGTAAGCCTTCTGTTAACATGTTCATTAATTAGGATGCCTTTCAGCATAGTATTTTGTCATGTTAATTGTAAGTGAATATTAAATCATTAATATTATTCATTTTTCCCCAACACATTAAGTGCGATTGCCTAGCTGGTGCAAATCTTCACTTCGTACAGTCATTATCACTAGAAGGCACTCTAAAATTTACAGAACCTCACCTAAGTGGCCCACCGTTGGGGTCACTCCGCCACACCGCCCATCGCTGTATCGAGGGGTTTTAGAAAAAATTTAGGTCTCGTTTACATTACAATTACGCGGTAAATCCGTGAAATATAAATTCACACTAACCTACTTCTAGGAGTACTAACCGTACTCAATCGATTGGCGCTAATATATTTTGACCGCTCTAGCTAGTCCCAGGGACGAGTGGTGCCGAGATTGGATTTTTTTGTTAGATACGACTGTGTTCGGACTCGTGGCTTGGACACTGGCTAGGATTTCGAGTTTCGCCCGCTCACCTCTCCCACTTGTCGCTTTGTGCGCGATAGTGAGCAAGTGGTGGGCAGGCATTCGAACACACGCGATTCACTTTCAATGTTTTTTTTTTCATTTCGGCAGCTAGGCTAGGAGGAGACTGAGTCACCCCTCCCTTTCATCATGTGGGAAGGGTAGGAGGAAGGTTTGGGAAAAATGACAGGGAAGAATGTGGGTTTCCATAATAAAGTCAGATCTGTATGCAATGAAGGTATAACCTTCACTCATTGCATGATTCATTGGGAGGTGCTAGAAACAACAAGAAATTAACGAAGAATTGTGTGCAGTGTGACAAGATTCAGTTAATATAATTAATTACATCAAAACCCGTGCTCCTAATAGTCTGCTCTTTACAAATTTGTGAAAAGAAATGGGTTCAAATTTTGAATCTCAGCTGCTTCAGACTGACATTCGATGGCTTTTAAGAGGTCGGGCTTTAAGAAGGCTGATCGCTTTAAGAAAATTAAGTCATGTTATTTTTATCTGGTAGTAACTAATATTTGGTGAAACGTTTCCAAAACTAAAATTGGCTTTCCAAACTTTGTTATTTATCAGATATTCTTGACAAGCTTTATAACCTCAATATATCATTACAAGGCGAAAATACAAATGTTCTTACATTAACTTCAGAAATTCAAGCTTTCCTGACGAAAGGTAATGTATGGTTGATGAATGTAAAACGCAACTCATTTGAGTTTTTTCCATATCTGGAATAGTTCATTACAGAAAACTAACTAAATTTTGAAATAATCAAATCAATTGTAACTGAGAATTTAGTAAGCTTAGGGGAAAATTTTAAAAGATATTTTCTTCACGAACTAGACATGAGCCGATTTGATTGGATCCAAAATCCATTTGCTACTGAAGTCGAAAAAGTGTCATCTCACACTAAAGGCACAGGAAGAATTTGCAGAACTTTCTTGATTCTTCTCTAAAAACTCTGTTTGCTAAAATAAGTTTCAATTCGTTTTGCGTTGGCATCAAATTTGAATATCCAAACTTGTCACGACTTGCAATGGATACTCTTCTACCTTTCGCGTCAACATATTTATGTGAAAGGGCTTTTTCGGCATTAACTAATCTCAAAACAAAACATCGATCTAGTTTAGTAAATATTGAAACTGTATTTAAACCAACATTAACAAAAATAGAGCCTAGATTTGACCTGTGTAAAAAAATGCAGGCACTTCAATCCCATTAATAAAATATAAGTGACGTTACTTAATGCCACTAATAGTATCCATAGATTTCTTGGATCTACTGTATAAAATACACATTTTAAATGTTTTTTTTGTACAGTATACCCAATTTCTTTATAAACATTAAATATTTATCTTATATATATATATATATATATATATTATTCTTTATTTTCTTAAAGTTAAAGGGTCGTACAAAGATAAAATCTTTTAAAGGTGGTCGCGGCGGTTAAAAGTTTGAAGACTACTTGGTTAAATGACGGTCGGACAACAGTTTAAAGCCATTCCCTGATAGGACCTTGGGGCTAGAATGGATTTTTCGACACTTGTAAACGAGTTTTCTGACTCTTGTGAATGGGGTCTTACTGACTACTATGTATGGTCCTTCTCACAATTTTTAAGTCTAATAACCCTTTTATTTTAATATTCCATTTTGCCTCCTTACGGAGTCCATGAACCCCTGGCACATAGTCTCACGCACAGACCTGCTAAGTGTCTGTTATGCTCTACGAAGCTAAACATTCAGGTTCTAGCGCGTCTAACTAAAGATCTAAAAAATCAGGGTAGCAGTTGACAGGCTCCGCCCACTACGGAGTCTCTTCAGTCTTTGCTTGCATGCGCACAGCAGGGTGCAAGATTTGACCAGGGTCTTGCGACAATGAAAGATTACTATCACGAACGATAGAATACGCATAGGACGACGGATTAATAACAGAACTAATAAAACAACTGTATTACCGAAGTTAATAATTCACGAATGTTCCATAAAACAAGATTCCGAAACTAATGTTCATTTTAATTATGGTTTCATTTGCATTGTTTTAAAGAAAAAGTTTTGAACATGTATTAGGTTTTGTCCATACATTTGTACATTCGTGACTATAAACTGTTTACAGTGTTTGTTTCATTATATGATTGGTGTGAGCATTATAAAATGGGAATATACGGATAAATCGATGCATATTTCAGTGTTAGAGGTGTTGGTGTTAGAGAAAACGGACGGAATACCTGAAATTAACTCTCGAAATATACGTTATAACAGCTCAAAAACTATCGTCACCGAAACAAGTATTGGCCTGTGTATTTAGTGAATAATTTAGGCCATATAGAGTAACCACTCACTTAAAATTTGCTTTCAAATTCTATATATATACGACTTAAGCTGAATAAACTGAAAAATTACGTTCGATATCCATTGTTTCACGGGAGATATTTTTGTTGAATAAATTTTGTATCTCCTAGAAAGTCATAGTTACAGCTTGAATGTGGAACATTTTTCCATTTGGCTTAAGATAAAGAACTTATGGACCCTAAAATCATTGGTTGTCATGGAATTTGAAGTAGGCACTTAAAAGTAGGCCAAGTTAGAACAGGAGGAGTTATTTGATGCAGATAGCGGCCGAAGTTGAATTTCTTCAACAAAATCACGCACGTGAGTTTCGAATTGGACGTGAACAACTTGGTTCGTTTCATTTCCGGTTGGTAATACTAGAGTCATACATGAAACTTGGCATCATTTGTTAATGGCGTGAAAAATTCAAGTACAGTAATACCCGCAAACCTGCAGACTTCATAACAACGAAACTTCAAAACTGCGATTTTGATTTAGAAACTGCGCTTCCAAAAATGTGCTAGTCGATGTGCAGCTGTTTTACCGCCTACAGCTTCTCAAAAGTAAACAAAGCAAAAGTATGTAGTTCAAAAATCGTAGTACATATATAGTTCTACAGAGTAAATCCTTATATATGGAGCATAAAACTAAAGAAAGATGTGCAATGATGAAAGGAGATAGTGTTACGAAGAAAAAACGATTAAGTATAGATAAGAAATTAAAAATTATTGAAAAGTTTAAAGCTGGAATGAAAGTAATGGCGATTTCTCGTGAAAATGGAATTCCTGAATCCACCGTTAGACTCACTATTCAAAATAAAGATAAAATTGAGGGGCATGCCAGACACGTACCTAATGCAGTATAACAAAGTAGAAAAAGTTGCAAAGAAGAGATGATTGCTGTTACTGAATCTATGTTATACCAATGGGTTCAAAGCCAAAGAGAGAATGACGTACAACCGAGTCAACACCTTATTCAGACAAAAACTCTGTCTGACAGAAGCTAACGCTTCTGAAGAATATTTAGAAATGGAAAGCAGGAATACTGAAGAAAATAATAATCGTAGAGCGTTAGCTGAGTTTAATGAACTTGAACTAAACTTCAGGAGAAGGCATCAGATGTAGAAAGGGATCCCAAGAGGCTAAAATCATTCCAGCAATCTATTGATGCATTAATGAGCTATTATAGAGAAGAATAAATGGCTTATCTATATATTCTACTTTATTTACATTTTCATATATACATATTAACTATGTAACTGTATCCGAGAGACGTGTAATTTCAGTTAAATCCACTTTCATAGCATGTTTGTAAAAATCTATAACCTTATATTGTAACATCCACGCTTTATGTATTTAATAGGTTTACATATAAACTGAAAGTATTATGATTTTCGATTATCCTAAACGTCAATTCAGTTTTTTTACAAGAAGAACTTCCTGAAAACTAGCAATTTACGTTGCTGTACGTAAATAACAGAGTTACGGTGTTTTCAATTTTTCTGTAATTATAAATAAATTTCACCTGCACTCGGTTTTCCTTGATGTGTCTTCAAAACTGCAGTGCTTTCAAAATTGCGCAGTAATTTCGGAACCAGTTAGCACAGTTTTGCAGGTTTTACTGTAAATTTTGGATTTCAGAGAAGTAATTAAGCTTCAATATATTTGTGATTTGTATACCAAGAGTGTATACCAATCACAAGTCACAACGAAAACACTAACCAATCACATTAGTTCTCTTATACGGAATTGGTAAACTGAGAGTAGTCCACTTCTCCTGGGCAGCATTGCTGCGGCCTTGGAACTGGTGAACTAGACTACTGCAAGTAGTCTAGTTAACCTCGACGCCAACGCAACATGATCATACGAGACGACTAGACTAGAGGACAGTAGTCTACTTTTGCTCGACGATCCCTGGTTTTTGGCAAATGTGTCTAGTATTCTATTAATGTTTTCACCCTTCAATTCCAATGTAACTGTGAAAATGCAGCCTAGCCTATGCAGACAGGACCCCAACTGTTGATTACCATATGTGACGCTGAGGAATGCTCAATGTGCTCGAGTCATTTAATATAGTATGCTGTCACCAGTGTGTTGATGACAAACT
>VCRD01003756.1:0-26177 GCA_006783055.1 Trinorchestia longiramus
CTCTGACATCCACAGGGGGTTTGTGGGGACCTCTGATATCCACGGGGGGTTAATGGGGGCTAACGTTAGGGAACCACTGAGAGTTCATGAATTTTTAGGGCTAAACTTGAGATGGAGATTTTCTTAGCCATGTCTGTCCTCGTCAGTGAACTTTGGACTTAGCATTCCTTTAGTGAAGGAGTTCCCAACCTTTCTCTGACCTTGTACCCCTTCAGTATTGCGACAGATGTGCACCTAGCATTCAATTTTTATGACAGAAAGGTGAGTAGAAAATTAAAATTCCACTGACTTCTTAATAGAACTTCTAGGTGTTAGGAACTATAAACTAACATTGAATGTACTCCTCTAGATGAGCGAATGTACTCCAGGTTGGGAAACCTTGCTCTAGAATATCCATTAGCTTTGCTGTGCGTTTCGAGTGTTGAGTTGTGAGTGAAAAAGCTGATTTTCTCTCGTGCTTTCGTGGGCAGTTCATAAACGAATGTTTGCCGCTTGCCTGCACCATTGTTTGTTGCTCGCCTGCACCATTGTTTGTTGCTCGCCTGCACCATTGTTTGTTGCTCGCCTGCACCATTGTTTGTTGCTTGCCTGCACCATTGTTTGTTGCTCGCCTGCACCATTGTTTGCCGCTCGCCTGCACCATTGTTTGTTGCTCGCCTGCACCATTGTTTGGTGCTCGCCTGCACCATTGTTTGGTGCTCGCCTGCACCATTGTTTGTGGCTTGTCTGCACCATTGTTTGTGGCTTGTCTGCACCATTGTTTGTGGCTTGCCTACACCATTGTTTGTTGCTCGCCTGCACCATTGTTTGTTGCTCGCCTGCACCATTGTTTGTTGCTTGCCTGCACGATTGTTTTCCATTCATTATTTCATAAATGTGCTGAAGTATTTTTGTTCACGTTCATGAAAAACATTTTTGATCAAGTTGATCATACTTTATAAAATGATTTTTCTTGTATGCATCGTGTGATACTTATGAACACTCGGGCTTCACTTAGGATGTTTCTTCTAATTTAAATGCACGTCTTTTCTTCTAAACTATTTACAACCAGGATTTAAATGTGTTACCTGCTTATAAAACGATTTACTATCAGGATTTAAATGTTTGCCTTTTCTTAAAAACGATTTAAAACCAGGATTTAAATGTATTCCTTGTCCTTAAACGATTTACAGCTAGGATTTAAACGTAGAACTTGTTCTAAAAACGATTTACAACCAGGATTTTAAATGTTACCTGTTTTTAAAAACGATTTACAATCACTATTTAAATGGGTTACCTGTGTTTAAAAATGATTCACAACCAGGATTTAAATGTGTTACCTTTTTAAAAACGATTTCAAACCAGTATTTAGATATCCGACAACAATTTTTAACCAGGATTTAAATGTATTACCTGTTTCTTTTTAAGATTTACAGGCAGGATTTAGGAGACTAATTAAATGTTTTCTAAAGCTTTTTCAACCCGGATTGGTGACATGCATCGTAGGCTTTTTCCATTTAATGTTTTTTTCTGCTTAGTTATAGTGGTATCATTTACTAAGAACTTTTATGTATGTTAAAACTATGTCTCAGGGATAGTTTATAAAAGTCTAAAAAATCCAGGTTTCTACAAAAAAAATTAGCCTACTGTGCTTGAGGTTAGACGTCGTAGATTCAGGCCTTGTGTTAAATAGGCCTAATTCTAATTATTTAATTTTGGTTAATATCTTAGGCCTTGTGTTAGATAGGCTTAATTTTAATTAATTAATTTTGATTAATTTTGTAGGCCTAATTGTAAGGAAGCCTGTTTCTTTTTTCCAATTCTCTTTTTACGACTCGTACGACATGCTTTATTTCCATTCGTGTCACGTGACTGTTTTCTCTAATAAAGTGTGTCCTGTGTACAGTAAATCTATGACACATCATACATCGAAATGCTTATTTGGTACATAAACACTCTTTGTGTGGCCTAACTGCCGTGGTTTGTGTGTTATACCTTTTAGAAGTTTTGTGGATATTCATATATATATTTATATATATGTATATACATATATCATTTATCCATGTATATCCATATATATGTACATATATATTTATGAATATATACACATAATCAATTTTTTATAATTTAAAAAGTGTGGTACTTATTTAGTAAACTTGTTCTAGTAAGTTTCAGCTGTCAAAGATCAATTGAACAAAAGTTTCATTGATGGACTCGTAGTTCAACTCACTGTCAATGATTGAGTGATTGCTTGCTTTGAGTTCCGCTTGATTGTTGAGGACAATTGAGTACAAGTTACGATTGTTTTACTATTCATTTGTTTCGTTATGATGTTTTGAAATTGAGGGTAGTTGGTGTGGTGCAGTTTTCTTCGTATTTTTTCACGGTTTACTTTAACTTTCCCCTGCTGTGGAATCCGACGGGAATAAATCAGCAGGTATAATATTTTCGTAAATGGGTAATAAAGATTTATATGTGAAGTTGATTGATTAACCCGACTTAATATGGGGTTCCCCTCCAGGATTTGGAATTGCGGTCTTAAAAATGAAGTCTAAAGAGCTTAAAATGTCTACATGAATAAATTTCAATGTCTTTTCATTGTTTTATGCCAGCGGTTTTTTATCTCACGTCTTTAATCAGAATGATGAAGTACTGAATTACTGTCATTGGTACTAAAGCTAAATCGTCCCAATTTGTAATCAATACTAAAATCAAATTTTATTAATTTGTAATAAAAAATGTAGCTAAATACTTTTAATTTGTGATAAATAATGTCAACTGTTCTCCATTTGTAATATATAAAAGCCGAATATTCTCAATCTAATACTAAGAATGACCGTCGTGTGTTTATATATTTATTTATATGTTTCGTGTCCTACTCATTTTCGCTGTACAAGCACTATAATAAGTCGCTTTCAAAAAAATTAGAGAGATCCAGAGCCTTGTATACTCGAGTCCGTATCGCGGATACCGAGTTCGGCGGTATATTACGGCTCAAAAATAAACTTAAGCATGGAAACTCCACTCGAACGAAAAGAAAAGACTGAATTGAGACCGAAAAAAAAGAGCGAGAGAAAGATTATTTCAAGAAAAAGAACAAGCTGTTGCTAGGCAACAGAGGCGGGCTCGGTATGCAAGTAGTTCACAAGAACGACTAGAGGCCATACGCTCAGCAGCAAGACTAAGGCAGGCGCAGAGGCGTGAACATTAGGATGATGACCAGCGTTATGTTCGTAGAAGGTATCTCAGAATAGCAACGCAAGAAAGAATAGCTGCTGAAACTGAGGCAGAATCAAGTCTAATGAGAGAAGATATGAGGCTGAGAGTGCAGCAAAGGATTGCCAATGAAACTGAAGAAGAGGAAAATCAAAGAAGAGATGAGATGAGACAGAGAGTGCAGCAAAGTCGAATAAGAAATAGGAATAACATTAAAATGGCAATTAAAGAAACTGATGTTCAAGGAAATTTAGCAGATGATTTATTTTTCACTAGAAATGTTATTATTAAAGAAATACTCAATTAAAACGTTTGTCATTTGTAAATATATATATAAAACTAAATGTATTGCATTACGTTCTTATATGTAACTAGTGCAATGTGTACCCGCAAAATCCAGGATCTATGAAGTAAAATACATTTTTCATTTTTACCCGTGGTATTATCAAAATCTGAATATTTTTCATTAATGTATACAGAACTTCCATTTTCTATTTTATCTAACAATAACAGGGTCGAGTGGAAGAAGAAAACTAATAACGGAAAAATGACGTGTTTTATAGTGATCCGGTGCCTTTGGTACCGAGAATACAATGCATTGTATTGTCTAGTGCAATGTGTACAAAACTTTCATTTTGTATCTTACCTAACGATAACGGCCGTTTAAGAGAAGAAAGTTAATAACAACAATTGGCGTGTTTTATTGTGATCCAGTGATTTTGGTATCCACAACACAATTCTTGTAATACATACATACCCATTCTGATTTCAGTTCAAGAATTTTTCTTCAGTAATAGATGGGAAGTAATGGGACGGACACACACACAGATCCATCATATCAATACTGCATCGCCGTGTTGTACCTCAAGAAGAAGTCAATGAAGACTTCACTACTGAAGGCTGGGTCTCTGTCCCTTTAGCCTGCAGTCACACATTAACAATTTGAACAGCCATCGCGACCTCTCTTAAGAGGTCGCGAGAGATTGAAGCTGAGCGAACGTTTTGAGAAGATGTCAAGACTGGCCACTCCGTTCAGTATATTTTCGGTTCCTCGCTCCCATCTACGTATTTTTGCCACCCAAATCACGTGCGGCTCGCCGTTGCTCTTAACTGGAACGAAAAACTGAAATTATCGATTACCGCTAGTTTAGAACTAAAAGTATCGGTGATCCCGATGAATTGATAACATGAGGAAAAAATATCGGATAACGAATAACTCGATATTGTTATAGCGATTCACGATAAATCTTCCCCCAACCTCTCAAACCAAAGCACAGACAACAATGAAATTGGGAAGTCCTTATTGCTCTCTCCATGTGTCATCCAAAATGTTTCCATATTAAGTCTTTCGTTGTACTGTCTCCTTAAGGCAAATTTCTCATTAAACCACAACCATGCACTAAAATTCGAACGTGAGCGTGTTTTTTTGTGTTGCTAATGAGTTTCTAGAAAACTTGCATTGAATAACAATCAAATCTGAGAAAATAATCCGGTCTGTTAATCCATACGTTGTAATTTGTGGAAACTGCAAGGCTTAGATGTCGTAGCTGCCAATCCAGCTTATAAACAAGATTTTGTCCAATTTGTTTTGTTTACCATAAATTCTGACCAGTAACGGAGGGCATGTACACACTGCGTAATTTGCAGTATGACTGCATGGAACTGCATAATTTTTTGTATCACTGCATAAGATTGCATAATTTGTAGAATAATACTGCAAATCTGCATAAAACTGCGTAATCGTAGCATGTGAAATCACCATAACTTATTTCTTCTATATTTTTTGGAAGAGAACCAACAGTAGCAGCCTATTAATTCTAACTTCAGTTGACGAGCAAGTGTAGTCCAAGAGATTGGCTAATATTCGTTGCGATTAAATGATCGTTATGCTCACACTCGTAAAGGTTCAGCTAGGCGTTCGGTGACTGTAAGGTGTAGAGTTAACTGGAAGCAGAGGCCGAGAAAGGTTCTTCTTTATCTCTGGAGACACGATATTTTTTACTGAAGTACTAACATTGAAATAATATACTGAAGTAGGGACACTTGACGATCGTAAACATTTACAAGTCCTTTTGATACTAATAAACGTTCAAAAGTTGAAAAAACGTCAACCACTGATATCCATAAAACCCCAGCACTAACCTCACTATAACCACAGCACTGATTTCACCACAACCACAGCACTGACCTCACCACAACCACAGCACTGACCTCACCACAACCACAGCACTGACCTCGCCACAACCACAGCACTGACCTCACCACAACCACAGCACCATCTGTAGATCGTGATGATGTCAACAGCACAGGTGGTTCACTGGGTGTGGTGCTACCTCTATGCGCTGGTGGTGGTGGCTGGAGGAAGTATCCAGCAATCCACGTTCTTTCTGGTCAGTAAGAAATGAGGCACCTAAAAGTTTTGGTTTTATTTGAGCGAATTTATTAGCTTCTTTGTTTATGAACGCTCCTCTTGCAGCCTCATAATCGCTTAATAATTGACTAAAACTGAATAATATCGGAATTGAAATTCTACAGGAACACACAAGCTATCGAGGCTACAAATGTAATCACAATTCATTCGAGTGCAGTTTCATTATACTTTCCAGATTCCGACAAAGTATAATGTTGAGGACTGTTTGCTGGCAAAGACGACTTTTACTTCCTCGCCCTACCCCAAAATGTTGCCGTACTTCCAATGTGCCAAGAAGTGCATGGCGGATAAGAATTGTAACTTGTTCTGTCTCAGCCCAGGTAACGTAAGAATTGTAACTTGTTCTGTCTCAGCCCAGGTAACGTAAGAATTATAACTTGTTCTATCTCAGCCCAGGTAATGTAAGGATTGTAACTTGTTCTGTCTCAGCCCAGGTAATATGAGAATTGTAACGTGTTTTGTCTCCGCCCAGGTAATGCAACCTTTTAAAAAATGTTGGCCATTCACGCGCAGATATGTCTGTCAGATATGGTATTCGGCAGCACTATTGGTAACAACGCACACTAAGGTAAACAGTCAGGTATGATATCTTTTACGCAGACTCGACACTTGCACTCAGGTATAGCAGTCAGGTATGATATCCTTTAGACAGACTACACTTGCACTCAGGAAAACAGGTATGATGTCCCACAAGTCTACCAGGGTAGACACAAATACTTTTTAATAATAATGATGTCCAGTAGATGTACTCTAGCTTACGCACATATCTCAAATTTTTGAGAAGTATATCTGAATTTACTGGGATGAACCTAAAAAGTTACGAGAGGCATTGTTTACCTTCATTTAGAACTGTTGTGTTCTTTATGTTCCTTTCTTTTCTTTTGCCCGTGTCTTGTTTGATGTGGAAATTCATAGTATATGAAAAATATTCTTCTGCTACCAAGGTAAATCGTTGCCAATCTACTAGATGGTTTATTGAATATAAATTAATTAACACTGCCAACCTTAGATACAGGATGTTGTCCAAAGATTTCGTTTACCTTCCCTTAATAACAATACTGAAGTGTAATATTTAACACGCTTGCAGTACTGTACTTGGAGTTTCTAAGTCTTTGGAAGACAAAAACCCGACTCCATTTTTCCGTAGATCTCCAGTCCTGCTCCACTTTCAGCCTCTACATGAGCAGTGCATTCCTGGAAAAAGCGTTTGGGTCTGCAAATCTAACGCCCTTCTTGGCCTGTTATTCTTCCTGGGCTCATGGCCGCAATCTCATCACCTCCACCATGAGGGTAAAGTCGTCAGCACCAACTGTTGAAAGCTCTTCTATGAATAAAGCCATTGATGGAATTTGTTGCCTCTCCTCCTACAAGTCATATCGTTTTAGGGGAGCGACTAATCAGTCCAACGAGTGGCTTGTGGATTTGCAGCAAGTGGTGACAGTGGCGGAACTGCGGATTGTGGGTAGCGTCACCTACTTCCACTCTGTCTCCATACACTTCGGGAACTCAACGGACAATGCTAGTAATCCCGTCATCGCCAAAATCGGTGCCGGAGTCGGCGACAACCGCGTCTACCTGAAACCAAAAGCTACGGGCAGGTACCTTACTCTCAAGTCCGCCACCCGAGACATGTTTGATGTCTGTGAGGTGCAAGTTATTCCTGTAATCTAGTCCCTTTCGGTCGTAAAACGGTCGAATAGACCGAACTCCGTACAGAAAATTGGACAGCTTATTTACGGAGTATATTAGAAACAATGGTTATAGTACCGGTTCGAAACAATGCAGCACATGTTTAACACGTTGCCTCCGATTGCCTGACTGGTGTAAATCTTCACTTTGTACTCATAGTCACTAGTAGGATCTGAAAAAATTACAGAACCTAACCTAAGTGGTCCACATACGTACCACTTCGGAGTCAACATGTTAAGTTGTAGTACAGAATATGTTTAGTTCAATCCGGTTCGATTAGGCATCAGTTATGGCGCAACTTATTCAAACAATGATCAAACTGAATATAGTTCAGATAGTATGAAGCTAGAATATGGAAATGAAGAACTGCTAGGTGTTGCAATCACGAGTACGAATATCTGACGCATTGGGGTGATATAATGTTATGTAACTTATAAATAACATACATATATCACCATATATTATATGAATAGCAAACAATATAACATTTTATATTATAGGCGCATTAGGTTTGATCGTTTTAAGCATTCCTTTCTGCACAATATTTATAAGCATACCGGTTTTTGCCTCATATACATGGGTACAGACTAATATGCTGTATGCACATTTATATATGCATAAATATACCCATGCTCAGATATACTTATAAATATAATTATATACATATATACATATGAATTCCAGTATTCAGGACACATAGAATTTGGATCACTCTCTTACTGGTCCAAATCTTGCAGCAGTTTGAGTTTTCATTCCTTTCATTTCTTTTATTTTTCGAGCGACAATATGACGTATTTCGAGCAACACTATGACGTATTTTCAGCAACAATATGACGTATTTTGAGCAACAGTATAACGTATTTTGAGCAACAATATGATGTATTTTGAGCGACAATATGACGTATTTCGAGCAACAATATGACGTATTTTGAGCAACAATATGACGTATTTTGAGCAACAATATGACGTATTTTGAGCAACAATATGACGTATTTTGAGCAACATTATGACGTATTTTCAGTAACAATATGACGTATTTCGAGCAACAATATGACGTATTTGGAGCAACAATATGACGTATTTTCAGTAACAATATGACGTATTTCGAGCAACAATATGACGTATTTTGAGCAACAGTAAGACGTAATTTGAGCAACAATATGACGTACGTGTTTTGACCAATGATATGCTGTATTTTGTGCAACAGTATGTCGTATTTTACCAACAATATGATGTATTTCGAAAAGCAGTGTGACATTTTGTGTAACGATACGACGTATTTTGAGCAACACTATGATGTATTTTGTGCAAAAATCTAACGTGTTTTGAGCAGCAATGTGACGCATTTTGAGCACCGATGTGACTTATTTTACTGGCCCGTTACTGCGAATATTGAGACGAGTTGTCTCGTATTTTGAGCAACGATGTAACGTCTTTCAGAGCAAATTTGACTATGTAATTTTATTTATTCACAATCATGAGTTGACTCATGACTTCAGGCACGTAGCAAACTAAGCGAAGTCGATGATCGATAGCAGATACGATAAAAATGGCCTAAAATATTTCAGCATATAATTAAATTTATTTAATTTTGAAAATCCAACGTTAAGGCAGTCGAAAGGTAAAGTAAATGTAAAATATGAGGCAAATATCTCTCCTGGAACAATAGAGAATACTTTGATGAATTCCGAATGTGTTTGCCTTCTTCAATGTTCGAAATGATTTTGGACAGAAGAAAATACTAACCTCCATGAGACCTAATCACATCCAGGCACACATTAGACGTGATGGTAGTAGATTTAAGTCACTTCATCATCGTTAATAATGATGAGAATCATGGAAGATATTCATGCTCTAATGGGAAGTTAATGGGAGCGGCAGTAGTCTCTTTACGACATTACATTTCTGCAAGATCTTTTGTCCATAAATTTTGTCGTCTCTGCCATAACAAGATTCGGCTTTTTATTCTTTCGCGAATAAGCAAGACTTTCCATTCGACTTCGTAGAATTACGTCTTAAAAATGCATAGACTTCAGTGTAAAAAGTAAACCTAATCAATTTTTGGTATGAACAAAAAGCACAGCTGCTTCAGTATGTGCAGAAATTTTATTTTAACGCAGAATGGATTTTTCAGTTCTCTGAAAGTGGTAAAATAATTATTAAGCACTCGGATGTTTATTACTTGTGCAGTAATTGGAAGAAATACATTCATTTGTACTCTATTGTCATTACTATAACATCTATTTCGTGAGAACTGTACAATTTTCATTGCAGTTATTTCCGTCATTTATGGGAATGACTTTACCAAGTTTGTTTTAGCTAAGAAATTCACTCACAGTTCTATGAATGGTGTCAATTTTCTTAAAAAATTTGATTGAGAAATTTGTTGAGTGTAAATGTTCTACTTTGAATGTGTTCGACTGTTGTATGTTAATGTGTAACGCTGAGTTAAATACTCTTGTAACGGAATGTGTTTAAAAACTGCTGGTGGTAGAGAACCATTTTCACATCGCTTGCACTGGTTCCGGCCTCATTCGTTAGCCTGCCGTAGCCCTGTAAACGTTGGTGTCTGTACTTTAACCCTTTCACCCCGGGGTATATTTATGTGTGGTATATATGTGTGCCATCTGAGGTGAAAGGGTTAACCAAAATACTGATTGTGCTTAAGAAATTAACCTGGTTAGCGTTATCACGCTCCTGTGATTTTTCGTAACCTTCTAACAGAATTATGTCCAGTCGTTCCAAAATGCCAGAATGTTGCCCGTGTGTGATTTCCTAACTTGAGTTAAAGAATTTATACTCCCACCAACCGTGTCTTTACAGTTTATTAATTGCAACATAAAATCATGGTCCGCATGCCATTGTTTTTGGCTCTGATACACACTTAGATCTCAAAACACAATGGAGTAAAAACTGGGCTCTCTTATACTAATCAATCTAATATGCATTGTATAAGTTGAAACAGGTATTCTCAGTTCTATTATGAGAAAAATTCTAGCAGCCCCTACTCTCGGAATACTTTTCACGCAACATCGTGATGGGTTTTGTTGTGCTGGGAGTCCTGTCGTGACTCAAACTATGACCGACTACCTTTTCCGTACACAATTTTTGACAAATTTGGTGTTAGAATTATGTTTTCCCTTTGAATTTTGAAACCGTAGAGTTTCTTCATAGTTTTTAATCAGATTAACACTAAACACGATTATTTAGTGTTTTATCAACACGATAAACCACTAAATACTGAACACCAATTCTTATATGGTCCTTAACACGTTGACTCCGATTGCCTGATTGGTGTAAAACTTCACTTTGTACGTATAGTCACTAGAAGGATCTGAAAAAATTACAGAACCTAACCTAAGTGGTACACATACGTACCACTTCGGAGTCAACGTGTTAAACTGTACGACACCATCCATGAGGGCACGGTGTCTGGCCCACATCCTTCTCTTTGTTCCCTGCAAGACTGAAACATTGACAGCCACGTGGTGACGCTATTAAAATTCATAATTATTTTTAGTATCATTATAGAATAAATTGAATGGTTGCATCGTTTGCGACTAGAAACTAAAATCTAAATTTTAATTTCATTTACAAATTCAAATTTAAATGCTTCACTCTTGCTTCATTGACGTCTGCTAGCGTTACATACTCTTACCTCAACATCCCTCCCTACCAGATTGTTAGCATGTGTAATTAGAATGCATCGTTTTCTCTCGATCCGTCTAAATAAAATCTTTCCATCTAGTGTATATCAGAGAAAATAGAAATATTAAAGACTTTTCTTCGTCATATTCGTTTTTCTCACGCTAAAATTACTATAATTTCATAAATGAAGTTACGGAAACATTCCAAAAAATAATTTTGTTGGCCTATGGAATCGACCACTGATAGCATTTTCAAAAACACTGAGAAGACCTTTGAGGAATCTCCGCATGCTCCACTTTTCTGAGGTCATTGATGTTGTCATATTAATTTTTACGTTATATTTCAATGTCCACTGTTTGTGGTATTATCTACCATTGTATTTCTATTATTTAAAAATCTTAACGATAAGGCATTTCGAAACTTAATGTTGAATATTTTATATATCATCGCTATGGGAATGAATGTTTTTTAGGCCGTGTGACATTGATAGCTAACGAACAAGCACGCTGAAGTTATTCTGATAATATTCGATGTTAATCTCATCAATACGCTTGAATGTTTTAGCAGAGACACTTTAAAGACCGTCATGGTGTTTCATGTATCATCTTAGATTGAAATAAATGTTTTTATTTGATCATCTTCCTCTGTAGACATATTTCGTTCGTATCTCATCATCGCAAATTCTTTCTCCCCATGCCTCTCCTGGACGTCCTACGGTTATTGCTTAATATTTTTCTTTACTGAACATGCCCGCTAAAAGATACATAATTGTTTTATTCTAAATAAAATGAAAATCTAAACTTTATAGATGACCCCAAAGAAGAACTAAGGTATAGCACTAAAATCTTATGCAACAAAAAAGTTTGAAAGACGAATTATAATAGAAGGCAATAAGCGGGTAAAAATCATTGACTAGTCTCGTTCTAGCCACATATAACTAGTGCACTTTAGCTTCTCAATAAGGCTAGATCATTTTCCCAACAATATCTATTCCTCTAATAATACTAGACCCACGACTACTGATTATACGTCCGTGACGTCGTGTAGGAACTGCATTGGTTGGACTACGGCTAGGGTTGGGCATACATACAGGTTTTAGTTCCAATTGTTTCGATTCAACCAAGTAAACAATTTCCATTGGTCAGGGGCAGAGTAAAACCTATAGAACATGTGCTCTTTAATTGCTCAAACTATTTTGGCGAACGCAATGTAGCAAGGATGGTACTACTCAAAGTACCGTTCTTATCATACTGCATATTTGCACATGCATAATATAATCTGATATAAAATTATGGATCTTATTTTGGCACTAAAAATACAGCGTAATTTTCACTATTAACTTTTACTTAATTTTTACTATCTCATGTATGATTTTTGTGACAACTTAGTAATGTATTTCATTTGTAATTACAAATTAGGTCCATTGCTCGAAAGTCAAGTATGCGTTTGGCATCATTGACGAGTTGATGGTTCTGTGGGTTGCTCACTTGTTGACTTCTGAATCCATGCCCGTTGTGTTATATAGAATTTCGTTGCCGCCATTCCTCTCTTCACCTACTGTTTGTAATACACACTAGAAACTACAAAGTCAATTGCACTGAATAATGACCTGTACCGCCACGGATTAAGGTACTGCATGTGACCCCGTTGTATTCAGAGACACTGAATGAACAAATATTTGTACATGTCAATCATTGGTACTGAGTTAAACAAAAACATGTTGTTACACTAAAGTCATTCACCTTCTCCACAAATTACTGTTGCTGGAACTACTTCCCTGTGATCAACCCAGTGCCTTCATTCCAGCCGGTGTACCCTCCTGTTGGTAAGATCCTATTCATGTTGAAAAACTCCCTTATCATTCATATCTGGCCTGCAAGAATTAGAATAGAATACAATGAGGCTATAGGAACGAACCTTCTGGCCCATTCTTGGGTCGGATAATCACTTCGATAATTATTCGGTTACCCAAGTTCCATGCCGTAATACTAGCCGCGTCAACCATTGCGGCGGCGGGATTCGAACCCGGGTCTTCCCGCTTGCAAGCGGATTCGCTCACCAGTCGACCAAGCTGGCGATTCCCATTAAACTGAGTTTGAACCCGAAAACCTTTATATAACTTCAAGTTTAGGTCATAGCAGCAGTTATCAAGGAACCCCTATTTAAACTAGTGGAGCTCATTGGTGGAAAAATAGCACCACTACTGAAACTTTACGACGCTAATGTAACTAACACTCTAACTTTTCTAAATGCTCCTGTTTCCTTGAGAAACATGCTATGATGTGGCCCTTTTTCCTGAAAATTCAAATAAATTGATCGTGGGCTCTGTTTCACATTACATAAACATCACACACTAGAAAATATGTAAGACCAAGTAAAAGAGCTCGAACAAAAATCCAGAACTATAAAACAGGAATCTGGTACCCACTAGCTTTCACAAATTTTACGTAAAAACTGATTGCAACTCCCTAATTGCACTGAGTTCTCGTTACAATCATTGCGATAGATAAATAATAAAGCTCATAACCAAGTAGACTAATGTGACCAACCTCCGTTGGTACTAATCTTAGCTTTTCAAAAACTTATATCAGAGTTTTAGAACAACAGAGATGAGAAACATCCCATGGGCAGCTCTGACATAGGTTACTGTAAAGAGCTGTCACTTGTAAAAGAGGATGTTTCTTTCGTCTCTGTTATAACCTGAAGAGTTTATTTTGCAGTGACACTTTGTGTCACACAAGATCTTTCTTTTGCCTATTGGCCTTAAGAAGCTCCAGGCTGCGCCACCCAGGCAGGACCTTCAGTACAGTCAACTCTTGCGCGGCATTGAATCGCTAACACCTTAGTAACTAATGGTAGACTTTGAATGTAGTATATAGTATAGTATATATAGTACGTATATGCCTGGGAGAGTAGAATTTGTGAAGGTGAATGATAGATTATATTGAAATATTGATAGAATCTTGAATAGTCGTAACTTTCCCCATCTCCTATCAAATAGTTCAAATTCACTCTCTGTTGTTAAGAGTAGTAGTTGCAACTCTACGGTATTTTCTAACACGAATTCGCTTACCTCTATTAGACTTGATCTTCAGTCTGCGTTGCTTCTCGTACCGGATGAATGTCCTCTAACCGTGGACGATGCGACATCAATAACCTTCGACCGTGACAGACAACCTCTACTCGTGTGACGATTATCCCTATACTAATGTTAGTAACTGAATCTACTTGGCCTAATATTTTACGAGTACAGATCTCCACGATAACGACTACTTCTAACGAACAACCAGCCTGCAACCTGCACCTGAGCGGTTTTTTGCTCCCACAACTACGATACTAATACACACACGACAGAGCCCAACCCGCAACTGAGGCTGCCCTCGCATCACCCCTCACTCAATCTCAGGCGTCGCCGTTGAGGTGCCAATTACTAATTTATACATTATGCCACACTCTCTATTATAGGTCGTAGACACTGAAAACAAAGAAAAAACTCAACCTACCTTCAGACCAAGGGCAACATTGTCAAGTTTTCGAAGCCCCAAATAGAGACGACGTAGAAGAAAAAGAATGTCTGTGACGGTCTGCCGATGTTACTAATTTGTAAAGACTTTTAGTCAGTGTGCCTGCGCCAGTCGCTACGTAATGATTAGAATTGTGTTGCTGCGTATCGTAGGGTTTTTTTTATTTAGCTACCTGTTATGGCTGGTAAATACAAGATTCTGACATGAATTTAAAGTTTTTGTGTAAAATATGTTTTTATTAAAGTAGAAATTGTGTTTTGACATTATATTGTTGGACCCTGCAAGCTAATGGCATTAGGTCGAATTTGTTGACATTTCTAAAGAGATGCTTCCAACAATTATTAAGAATTTAGTCTGTGGTTTGAATTACAAATGTTGTGTAAAAGAAATTTCTAAATACTATAATTAAAAAAGCATACATATAAGAACTTAAACATATTCCAGTTAGAGTTCTATAGCAAGAACCTTTTTAACTCTGTAAACACAAACTTGATTGAATTATTGTGTGGCAATTATACAGAGGTTTAATTTCTCTTCATATTCTGAGACAAGAAACGAAAAATAAGAATCCAACCATTTTCATAAGCTACCTTCACCTCTACAATTGCTAAAATTTTTGCCTTTAGGAATTGTGAGAATCTCTAATGAAAGTCCAGTTTGCAGGGAATGATTGGTACATTGTCCTTGAGCTTTAGCCTTGCTAATGGATTGTGTTTAATTATATGTTGAGTGTCAATGGTTAAGTTTTGAGCAATAAAAAATTAGAAAATAGTAATGAATGCAATTTCATAGCTCACATTTTTGTACAATAAAGCAGTCTTCTGTTTGTGAAGCATAGCAGTCTTATTGTCAATGTTGTCTAATTTTAGCAACAATCATTAAGTGGTATAATTTTGGCAACATTTTTGCTGGATTTTATGTGGCAAAGCTAATAATTAAATTTTATGTTATCGCATTAGAAAACATTTTGCATAATGCATACTTTCTTAAAATGTATAGTAGGTAATTTTAAATCCTGCCATAACCAAAGATACTGCTGCTTTTGTCCACTCATAGCAGTACAGTTAGAAGTAATAATCTGGATTGTCAAATATTCTGAGGCACAGGCATGGTGCAGTAATTTAGGTCACCCATAAGACTCTTTTTGAACTAAAATAAAATTAAAACAATTACTGAACAGACTATTTAAAATTACCAAATTGAAATTTAAAACAAGTGTGTTTTGGTTTGAACCTTAGTAATATTATTATTCACAAACCTTGTTTATTGAATGCTTATGATGAACTTGAATGCACATTAAAATAGGTTTATATATGGGCATGTCAATTTTTGATTAAATATTAGATAAATACGAGAAAAATGAAAATAAATAGGATCTTTACATGTAAAATATGTACTATCTGAAAATTTGGGTTAAATGTCAGTAACAGCTAATATGAAATAATTTTCCACTGAAGTTGAAAGATTTGTGTGATGAATAATAGACATGAAAGAAATAAAAGTATACAAAGAAGAATGAGACCAATAGTTAAAATATATGGAGGTTAGACTCAGAGGGCCAGCTTTGGCAGAGGCCTTTGTTATACCCTTTAATTTCCTCTAAAATACACATACAACAGGTTGGCATCCCACAATTTTTTGCCTGTGTGCCAGGGTTGTCTAAAATAATTCCTCAGAGTACATCCTAAGTCATTCCATGCAAAAGAACCTGCCAAGTGAGGGCATCACTGGGAGATTCAGCTTGTCTAAACAGTCCCTCATGCTTGGCTGGTAGTCACACTCTAATCCAGGATGGTGGAGAATGTATGTATGTAAGCATGACTGGAAGGAGTGGGTGCACAAGTTTGAGAAGGAAAGGAGTGAAAGAGATTCATGAGCATGTTGAAGAGGTGATAGATGTCATAGAAAGAGCTATGGTGATAGTGCAAGGAGGTGGTGATGGGTTGCTGTGGTATGGAAACAAGTATGAATGTGTGAGAAGAATATGGAAGTATGTTGATTTACCTAGTGTATTATATGGTATGAATGTTATGGCATGAACTGAAGGAGATCTTGACAAGCTGTAAGTACTGCAGAGTAGGGAGGGGGCTTTAGTATTAGGCATCCCAAAATGGATGGCTATAGAAGCTAATAGGGTATCTAGGGTGGAGGCTGTACCAACAAGATGAAGTACATTGGAAAATTTTTCACTTCAATGCTTTTTGAGAGGCTGATGCTCCTTGCATGACATGTGTGGCTCCTGAAGTTAAGAGAAGGAAGTGTTGTGTATGCTGATGATTGTGTTGATCAGGATCTTGCTGATTTAGCACTTCTCAGGATCTTGTAGAGTTAGCACTTCTCAGGATCATGTAGAGTTAGCACTCCTCAGGATCTTGTAGAGTTAGCACTCCTTAGGATCTTGTAGGGTTAGCACTTCTCAGGATCTTGTAGAGTTAGCACTCCTCAGGATCTTGTAGAGTTAGCACTCCTCAGGATCTTGTAGAGTTAGCACTCCTTAGGATCTTGTAGGGTTAGCACTTCTCAGGATCTTGTAGAGTTAGCACTCCTCAGGATCTTGTAGAGTTAGCACTTCCTGATGGTAAGCCTAGGTACTCATTACAGAGTTTCTGATGTTAGTTAGGCTTAATCTTTCCTTTTTCTCTATCATGATGTCAGTCATTCTATTACAAAATTTAATATCATATCTGTATACATTGTTCTTCAATTTTTTCTCTTGTTTAGTTGCTTCCTGCCATTGTAAGTGCTCTCTTTGGGCAGATAAAGTAGCTAAATGTTTATGAAAATGCAATAAAAAATATTAAAGAAAGTTTTTTGATCTCTTATCCACTGCCTCAATAGTTTCTCATGATGTGTAGTACTGCAATACAGATGTTACATTACCTGGTCACAATAATTTTTTATGCAACAGATGCAAGTACTTCATTCTGAATGCATGTAGAAAAATTAGAATGAGGTGATAGGAATGAGCCTTTTGGTCCATTCTTGGGTTGGTACCAAAGACTAATATAAACAGGACATGCACTGCCATATAGGTGACTATGCTAGCGGAGGCTATTGCATTCTTAGTAACATGACATTTTCTATCAGACCAATTGACCAAAAATTACTTCTTTCAAGCAATAGAAGGGATAATAAGGTTTTATAGTGAATTTGAAGTGGTTTAAAGCACTGTAATGCTTTGAAATACCAATTTTAACCAGACTTAACATGTATTATTCTATGAGCTTAGTGGCCACTTTATAGAAAGCCGGTTTGCTGCAGTTTTAGACTTTACAAATCGATTATAGTTAAACCTTTTCCAATGCAAACTACTAAACATACAAACATTCATGCATATAAACAAACAGAAATAGAAGCAAAAACTTACCAAACTGCAGCGATTAGTCAGCCAACCAGGCCCTTTACAGAGGTCTGAAGAAGGACTGCCTTCTTCTGCTGGTCTTTATCTAGGTTGTGGAGTCCATTCAATAGAACATTTGCCAGACGACGGAACATCTTGAGACAGTCAATGTCAATTCCACTGAAATCATCAGACTAGGTCCTTTGTGCAGCGACTTCATCATGACACACAGCATAGAAGTGGCCGTCCAGTCTCGGTTGTTCTTGGCCATGCCACTCAGCACCCCACCAGAAAATTCAACAGTTGGGCGAATCTGTACTTCATCTACCAAGAGAAACACATTCTTCTGCTGCAGTGTCTGGACTTTGTCAAATGTTTCCCTCAGCACCTGGTCCTTGTCAATAGATGAAGTGATGTACTGCAGCTTGCGTTTGCATGGCAGCACCAAAAAGTCTCTGAGCTGTTCATAATTACACTTCAGGTATGATTGAAGAGCAAAAAAATAATCATTCATGAAAAACTGCTTCTGTAATAAAAGTTCCAACTGACATGTCAAAAATACCAACTTTTTCGCCTTCTCAGTATCGACACAGGCTGATGTGTGAGCTTGAAGAAGAGTGAGAACATTTTGGATCGTTTTGTCAAACGGGATGTCATAGTGCATTGCCTAGCGCACAGTTTCGTCGAACTGAGTATACGATCTCAAACCATTGTTGGGATGAAGTGTCTTAAACAGTGGTACACTAATGCCGTGCTTGAACGCACTGAGCGTTAGGGGGGAACACAAAGTGGGCTTGTTTTTGACAATTACAGACAGGCTGCATTCACTGAAGTTGTCGGTCATGAACAAACACACAGGCCTTTCTTTCGATCTTGAAATAATCAAGTTCTTGTACTGCTTCTGCAGGTTACGTTTAGGTTTGAAAGCATCAAATGAAGTAATCTTATCCTTCTGAAGAAAATACCTCAGTTGTTGATCTTCAACTTTCGCCGGGCGAGGTGTGAGTTTTGGAGAGGGCAGACATGAAGCAGGCACATTGAAGATACTGTGCGGCGCCTGTTCTCCTTATTGTTATTACCCCGACAGTTCACAACCCCACACTTGTTCAGCATTTTTAATACATATAATTAGCAATAAACTTTGTAAACAAACAGTATCCACTTGGAAATACAGCAATGTGCCTCGAAACAAACAACAGTGTCCGATTCAAACCGAGCGACAGACTACGACAATGTTCGCACTGTAAAAGATGGGGGATAACTGAGTTTGGTGAACTGGCCTCCGCTACCGTAGTCAGCTACATGGCGGTGCACATCCTGTTTATAGTAGTCCTTGGTTGGTACCCAAGTCTCATGCTGTAATTCTAGCCAAGCGATGGTCACACACAAACACCACCACGACAGCAGGCCTCAAACCTGGGTCTTCTCGCATTGCAAGCGAGTTTGCTCACCAGTCGACTAATGAGAATTGTAGAAGATTTATGAGGTTACCATTCATATACCTAGTTTGCCTCTATGTGCTATAACATTTATTTTACCAGGCACTAACTATTTTTTATACTTGTGTGTTGATGGTCAGTAGTCATTACGCCTCACCTGCCACACTGCTATTGTGGTCTTGCTGTATGTGACCTGTGGATGCAGCTATACTGCTCCCACTCACCAGACTAACCAGGTAAGCTTTCCTATGCTAGAACCCTGGCTCTACTTGACTCGGTTACTGTGCTTTCATTTGAGCTATAGCGTCTCTTGTAAATGAACTAAATATTTAACTGCATCATACTCCATAAATTTGCATTACTATAAGGTGCTTGATTGATTTTAGTGAATCAATCCTTAGGCTGCTGATTCTATTTGTTTTGAGAAGATAACAAATTTGCTATACGAGTAAATGATTTCAAATGCTACATCTCATAAATGATTTTTACAACTTCACTACAAAATGTTGGTTGTGAGAAGTGACAATTAGGTATACAGAACTGAGTTTGTTTTTGTGTGTTTCTTTGTCAAAACTGACTTACTTGCTGCTTACTTGGCTTAAAATTCTAATTATATTGTTTCTTTTTAGTTCATCATGAGTGCTTCGAGTAAGCGCTCCCACGATGTGGGGGATGGTGATGGTCACAAGAGGAAAAGAGCTAGAAAGCACGGGAAATTGGACAGCCGATCATCAGTTGGTTCGTCGGGTGATTACTACGGCAACAGTTCCTTGGAAGAGAATGTCAGCAGCTCTGACCAAGTTTTCTCAGGAACTTATAACTTCATACCAGGAGATTCTCAGTCTGATTACAGTCCAGATGCAGTAACACACTTCAGTTCTTCCTTCACTGACGACAACTGCAAGAGTGCTGAGCTCTCTCAGAGTTGTGACTTGGGTGTGGGGTCCATGCCAGCATTTATCACCACAAGCAATAATGATCACATGGATAACTCAGGCCCTAAATACAGCTCTGTTGCTCAGAAACTCATGGTGAGAGAATTTAAACTCAAGTAATTCAATTCTTATCTGTGGTACACTCAACTTGCATATGATGCTGCACTTAATTACGAATGTTTATCAGTACATTTCTCTTAATTATGAATGTTTATCACTACATTTCTCTCAATTGTGAATGTTTATCAGTACATTTCTCTTAATTATGAATATGTTTTAGTACATTTCTCTTGATTATGAATGTTTATCAGTACATTTTGCTTGATTATGAATGTTTATCAGTACATTTTGCTTAATTATGAATATGTTTCAGTACATTTGTCTTGATTATGAATATGTTTATCAGTACATTTCTCTTGATTATGAATATGTTTATCAGTACATTTCTCTTGATAATGAATATAAGTATCAGTACATTTCTCTTGATTATAAATATGTTTATCAGTACATTTCTCTTGATTATGAATATGTTTATCGGTACATTTCTCTTGATTATGAACATGTTTATCAGTACATTTCTCTTGATTTTGATGTATTTTTTTGCCCTGCAGTCGAAAATGGGTTATGAGCCTGGTCAGGGCTTAGGGGTGTCTGGCTCAGGTAGACTGGAACCAGTTGAGGCATCGCAACAGAGAGGAAGACGTGGTCTAGGTCACTCCGTGCCAAAGCTCAAGCAGGCAATGGATGGTTTCCAGTGGAATAAAAACCTTGAGGTGAGAGAGAAATGAAAACCATTATTATGTCTTTTTAACAGAATCAGTTGCAATGTGTGCTCATAATTTGGACTGTCCTGTTGCATCATTATTTTCATATGGATGCAAAGTCAAAATCATGTTGAATAAGAGCATGTCTAAAATATGATTTTTTAGTGAAACAATGCCTGAATGTTTGTGACATTCTCTTTTGTATGCTCCATATTTTTTACTCTTTGGTGCAGAAATCCAGTGTACACTCATTATTAAAGGTATATGCTCCCCATTAACTGTGTATGCTCCCCATTGACAGTGTATGCTCCCCATTAACAGTGTATGCTTCTTATTAACTGTGTGTACTTCCAATTGACAGTGCGTAATTCCCATTTACAGTGTATGCTCCCCATTAACAGTGTATCTTTCCTATTTAATAACAATGTATACTGCCCATTTACTGATGTACACTGATGTCTACTTGTGTACCACCAGCATGCATCAGTAGAAGAGGAGGTTCTCTGGATCTCCCAATGCCCTGACCCATCACCACCCTCACTCAACCAGATGTCAGACTGGATAGTCCTCGGATCAAAGAAGCTGGAGATCAGCGATGAGACCACCTATTGTGATGAAGACGTCTTACTAAATGTGCTCGATTCAAAGGTCAGCTTAAGCCTTTCACGACAAAATTTTCATGCTGATCAAAGTATTGTGTAAATTACCATTTATTTTTACTAATCTCTGTGTAATTTTAGAACGAATTATTTAGAATGTGGGACTAAAGGAAATGATTTTTAAAGTTTGTTTGGGACATATTAACTCAATGGTGGCGAAAGTGTCAAGTTTTTACTGTGGCATTTCTTTGAAACAGGTACCAGGTACTTTCTTGAGGTCAGAGTGAAAGGAAAACTGTTCATTTCCAATCAAGTGGATTTATTAGATATGGTTCAGTATTAGATTTTCAAATGCTTTGTTATGAGATCCTTTGTTGGTAGGTATACTACAATAGGTAATATAATTGCAATGTATACAGTTGAATCACTGGAGTAATGCTTGGAACTTGAAGAATGGAAAACTTGAAAAAAATAGTTAATTAAAGATAGGTTACACACAACGCATGTTATAGTCTAAATTTCAAGAGTAAGGCTTGTTCTTAAACTTGAGTATGAGAATTTCTTAATTACCTGTGGTTAGTCAACTGTATTCAGATAAAAGCTAATTGTGTCACCAGGTTTATGTCTTCTATATAGTCAGCATGGATTGCAGAGGCTCTAAATCAGAGATATTAGCCATTTAATTTTCCTATAATTGTCGTATATTCTAAAAACCAATAATCAAAATCATATATAAATTAAGTTGTGTTGGAAAAAATTGTTTAACTTAAACCTTTTTCAATCTTCTAAGCTGGGTGCCCTTTTTTAAATAAAAGGGCATCAAATATTTCGCAAATTGCTTAACCCTTTCGATCCTCTTAGGGCTTATATGTCCTAACAGAGAGCAAAAGCCGGATCGAAAAGAGTAAAATATTCTACACTTTTCAGACGGTGTTTGATTCTCTTGGAGAACGCGAGATCCAGCGAGCCAGAGTACGCAGCAACCCCTTCGAGACTATTGGCAAGGTCTTCTTCCAGAACAGAGCTGCCCTTAAGATGGCCAATTTGGATGCCATCACTGACATGATGTTCACCAAGCCCACCGACGATCAGGGGGTGTGTCAACGCTGCCAGATTTTAGCTCTTTAATCTCCTTGATGATATAATCAGTATTTCTTACTGCCAAATTTTAGCTCTTTAATCTCCTTGGTGATATAATCAGTATTTCTTACTGCCAAATTTTAGCTCTTTAATCTCCTTGGTGATATAATCAGTATTTCTTACTGCCAGATTTTAGCTTGTTAATTTCCTTGATGATGTAATCAGTATTTCTTACTGCCAAATTTTAGCTCTTTAATCCCTTTGAAGATATAATCAGTATTTCTTTCTGCCAGGTTTTAGCTTGTTAATTTCTTTGATGGTGTAATCAGTATTTCTTACTGTCAGATTTTAGCTCTTTAATCTTCTGATGACCTAATCAGTATTTCTTGCTGCCAAATTTTAGCTTGTTAATTTCCTTGATGATGTAATCAGTATTTCTTACTGCCAGGTTTTGTACGTTATTTTATTTGGTATTGTTTTTGCCTATTCACTTCCCAAAGTCAATCCCTTTTCAGATTATTGAGCTGCCTACTCTAAAGTCGGTATCAAAGAGTGCAAGACTCTGCTATTGCCGTAGTTTTGTGGGTTGAGTTTTGAGAGTTTCTTTTTCTAACTAACTTCATCCATAGCTTTGTGTTGTCCATGACCTGTACAATTTTCTACGTTACCACACTTGTCTTCTCTTCTCTTCATTTTATATACTTACAAAGTACCAACAAAACTATGTGCTGGTAATTTTGGCATGTACGGTGTGCATTGTGCATCTCACTGTGCATTGTGGATCTACTGAAATGAGACTAACTGTCCGGCCGTATTTTCCTAACCACTTTGTTTTGTTTACAGCGCTCCATGGTAAAAGACGATAGCATTCTGTACTTTGCGGACGTGTGTGCTGCTCCGGGTGGCTTTGCAGAATATGCCATCTGGCGTCGGAAGACTCACAGCGATGGCTTCCCTGATGTACATGGCTTTGGCTTCACTCTCCGCTCCAATGATTTCAAGCTGCAAGACTTCTATGCGGCGCCCAGAGAGTTCTTTGAGCCTCACTATGGTGAGCATGGTCCCTACTGCTTGAATATTGGCAGCAGTTTGCGAATTGTATGAGTGGACCTGGAATTGTCTTACTTCTATGCGGCGCCCAGAGAGTTCTTTGAGCCTTACTATGGTGAGCATGGTCCCTACAACTTGAATATTGGCAGCAGTTTGAGAAATATTGAGTAACTTTTTGACCTGAATGTATTTCTACACTGTAGCTCTCAACGAGTTTTATTAGCAGTGTAGTGCTTGTGACGAGAGACATCTGCGAAACGCTCGTCAATATTGTGTCGAAGTGTAAATTTTCATACTGGGTGCGGCAACATAACGTCCTTTTTTGCCTTTCAAAAAGTTATGAAAAAAGTAAGTTATGTTACCGCACTCTGTATAATTGTCTGTTAAATGTAATACGGTGATGGTTAGTTAATCCATCGACATTATTTGTCCTTTTCACTGCTGTCTCTCGATCGTACAGAAAGTCTCACGTGATTGTGGCAGGCGGCGTGACAACTTCTGAAGTAAAGCTTACAAAAACGTGTTGCAGGTGAGAGTGGCAAGTCTGGCGACGGTGACATATATAAAGCCAGCAACATCAGCAACTTCTGTCACTTTGTGAAGACAGCTACACGAGGCATGGGCGTCCACTTCATGATGGCTGATGGGGGCTTCAGCGTTGACGGCCAGGAGAATATACAGGAAATCCTGAGCAAACAGTTGTACCTGGGGCAGTTCGTTGTGGGGCTTGGTATCGTCAGAGAAGGTACGTTCTGCTTTTGAAATTCACTATTACGAGTATTCATTTATGCATTTTTCTATTGAAATTAATAATGCATACGTCAGTGTTTTACCCCATAACTAAAGGCGGTGAGAGCAAGAATTAGGTGCGTTTACACAATTCAGAGTCCACGCCTTAACACATGATTTTTAAACGATTTTGAGTTCTTCAAGAGTTTACGAGAGCATATGTTTTTGAAACGTAAACTTAGTTTATCACATTTATGCTTGGATCTTACCTGTATCACTATTGTCTGTTTTCATCCATTGGAGTTTGCAAGTGTCCGTCTTTCTAAAGCTTATATTTCTATCAGCGTTACACCGCAATATATTCATTGAAGAGTAAAGTGCCCTTTTGTACATCATGTACCTACTTTTTTATTTGAAGAACATGTTGCTTAAAATGATGATGACATTGGTATTCTTGGTCTATTCTTCGAAAAGAATTATGCTTAAAATGATGCTGATATTGGTTTTCTTGGTGTATTCCTTGAAGAACCAAGAATGGGCCAAACGGCTCGTTCCTATTGCCTTATTCTATTCTATTCTAAGAGAATTTTAATTGAAAAGGTGGAACTGGTTTTTTCGGTGAGCAGGAGGCAACTTCGTGTGCAAGCTGTTCGACACATTCACCCCATTCACAGTGGGCCTCATCTACTTGATGTACCGCTGCTTCAAGAAAGTCAGCATCCACAAACCCAACACCAGCAGGCCGGCTAACTCAGAAAGGTAGGCAGAAACATGGTTTTGGTTCAGTCAAAAATAATAAATCCGCCTAAGAATTTTTTGGATTCGTCTTATCATTTCCGTGTTGTTGTTGCTGTTCCCCAGCCCCCGTGCAATTCCGTGTCATTTCCGTGTTGGATGCACTGTATATTAGTGATTTCATGACGTATGTTTTTATCAATAGTTTGGTAGTGTTTATAGACAAATTGACGTTAAAGGATTTATTTTACGTATTTTCCACTACAGGGGAATGAAAAAAGAATGTTTTTCATTTTGGGGTCTCCGAAGTCAGTCCTCTGACTAACTTCGGCAGCTTTGGGTACCTGCCTCAACTGAAAAGCAGGGTGCGGCAACATCACTTCCTTTTTTTGATAGGAACTTCCTTTGAAAAAAGGAAGTTATGTTGCGGCACTTTGTAGATTGAATATTTCTGAACTTAACCCTTACGATCCAAATGGCCAATCCTCCTGATGGCACAATTGAAATCCTGATTTAAAGTTCTGTGTAGTTTTATGATGCTGAACTAACACGCCCTTCAAAATGGCATTACTGATGGCTGATCCCTTCCCACACAAGACTTCCAACTATGCTTTCATTTTTAGGAATAGGTATTTCACCTGCAAGCCATCGCAGCATTCAACCATCTTATGATAACTAATATGTTTTCTTTCAATACACATTGATTCGTATGCACCTCAAGGTATCGGATTTTCTTTTTTTGGACGTTGATGAGACCGCGATCTTTATACCTGGTTCAAGGGTGTACCATTCTCTTGGTTTTCCCGTGTTTTACTCACTACCTCCAGTTATACTAGTGAGTCATGCCAGTACCCTGTAGAGATGCATGACTTGCCTGACACCACGAGATTACTTTGTCACTTCATGCTCTGAAGTTCCTTGCACCGTATATTAATGCACACGCAACTGATTTACGAAATTCCTTGCACCGTATATTAATGCACACGCAACTGATTTACGAAATTCCTTGCACCGTATAT
>VCRD01003756.1:34353-50898 GCA_006783055.1 Trinorchestia longiramus
TGACCGTCCAGAAACTCACAGAACTGGGATACGAGACTTTACCACATCCTCCATATTCTCCAGATCTTTCACCTACTGATTATCTTCTATTCAAGCACTGATGCACATTTTTGGATGGTAAAACTTTTAGGTCTAAACAAGAGGTGGAAACGACCTTCAAAGATTTTGTTGCATCACAGCCATTAACTTTTTATCAACAAGGGATAAATAATCTCGTAGTCTGATGGCAGAGATGCATAGCTGCTCAGGGTTCATATTTTGACTAAGTTTAACATCTCTATTGTTCATTTACCAAGGATTAAATGCATGCTTCTGAAATCGGCCATCATTTTTGTAACAACCTAATATAAAGACGAATGCATCAAAGATTTACGACGAATTGTTTTAAATGAATATTTCTCATGAATATGTACAAAACTTCCATTCTGTATTTTATCCATCGATAACACAGCCGTGTAAGAGAAATAACTAATAACAGAAAAAAGGCATATTTTATAGTGAGCTGGCTCTTCTGGTATCCACAATGCAATGCTTATAATACATGCATACTCGTTCTGATATCAGTTCAATAATTTTTCTTCAGGAAGATATAGGAAGTAATGGGAACTAGCAGAAACCCGTGTAGATTACACGATTTCAATAATTAACTTACTTCCAAGCATAGAAGGTTAAGTATGAAGGAAATGTATTTTATAGGCATTCTTTGATATGGAAAGATTAAAGAATGCAGAGATTCCAGGACCTGATGACCCAATCTTACAAAATTTGGTTAAAACATTGATGATCCATGGGCCGTGTGGCATCGACAACCCGAATTCACCATGCATAATGAATGGCCGCTGTCAAAAAGAGTTCCCTAAAAACCAGAGAAAATGCTTCCGTCAATGTTAATGGAAATCCAGCTAATAAGAGACCTAATAATGGCAATTGATAGATGCTTGCAATAATCTTCGAAGTAGTAGAGGACATTCTTGTAAAGAGGGCAAGCGAACTTTTCCATTGTGACAGCAATTTAGTAGCTCTCCTTGAAATCTAAAAGCAGAACAGAAGTGACATGACATTCATGAGACCTATATTAAATTGTGCGTTATTTATTTGAATTGTGTTCAGCCTTCGTTCTTGGTTTCGTGCTCTTATATTTTAATTATGCTCAATTATCTCTTCTTGGCTCATATTCGCTCTTCTTTCCTAGTAACGATTTCTTAAATCATTCAAATAAACATCTCTTTCCTCTTGAGTCATGCGAGCTCTACTTTCAGCTGCTCTATTCCTAGCTTCCACCAATTCATGCTTTCTATCCGTGACATTCATATTTTGTCTTCTTCGTACCATAAAGTTCCTGTTCATATCTCGAATAGATTGCCTTTCTTCCGTTCTTAGTCTATCTCGAAATCTTCTTTGTCTCTCTCTGGCTAATTCTCTCCTCCGCGCCATTGTGAAAGGCGAACATAGTGTGAGTAGCTTAATAAGTAATGGGATGATAATATTTGTTGGTACTTTTCACAATCTCGTTTACTGATTAGTTACTAATTATTCTTCTTGATCTCTCGTCAAAAAGTCAAATAATTATTGTTTTTCTTGATCTCCAGCCACAAGGGCAAATACGACCCCTTATATATCGTACCTTCGTAGACACGATACCGCCAGTCACGGCGCCTTCATAATGATGAGGAGCGTTACATACGAACTTAGTTTTAAGCGTATTAATATATAGATAATATATAGATTAATATATAGATGACACACACAGAAATGGAGAGACACTGTCGTATATGTAAATTAGTATGGTCTAGAGTTGGTATGTCAAATTTCTCGACATTTACATCTTGAAAGTATCATTCATACATTGCTTTTATCATACACAGTCACTGTTACAGAAATGCGATTAGGAGGATGACTTTCTCTAAAACCTTTCTATTTCAGCGCTGAACTAAACTTCATCTCGAACTTCCTCAGATCTACAATGCAAGGCGCTTTGTTCTGGCAGTGGCGTCCCGGCACAGCTATCCTTGGCAACGACCTCAACATCGGCTGTGACTTTCTGGACAGCGACGACGACGAAGGAGGCAACCGTCCTGAACTGCTCTCGCTCGCTAGTTTTGCTGAGTGTGTAAGGCGGACACCTGGGATGGATTAGAGATCTAGGCCGCTGGATACTCAAAGCTTCATGTAGTAACCAGTCCTGGTTAGACAACCTCGTTATTTGCTCATTAATGCATAGCACCCAGCGCAAAAATGCACGCCGGAAACGTTGGTTTTGTGGAATAATTTAAAAGTAGAAAAAGTTTCTCTTATGTTTGAGTTCTTGGTGCGTTACAGTTTTAAAGGCAAACTCTAACATGAGAGAAAGTTGTGCACTTTTGAATTTCTATCACGAAACGGACATTTAATGCTTTCATTTTACGGACAGTATACATTAATGAGTTAAGCTTTTTTGTTATGGTAGTTGACATGTACAGAGCATTTGTTTCAAGCGACTACGACTCCTCTCTGTAAAATACAGGGTGTCCCTATAAAATATACTCACTTTTAGACCGCCCATTACTCATATATTTTGTTTTAATTGCAGTATTTATTGATATAGATGCAAGACTAAAGAGTTGAATTAAAGGGAAAAAACATTGAATTCAAAAAAATGAAATGCTTTAAAAGAAAACTTCAATATTCTTCCCGTATTCTAGTTATCCCTTAGTAATGGGCAATCAAAGCGTGAGCACAAATTTTTGGGACACTCTGTATGGCTATCAGCCTTATTTGTTGTAGAGTACATCCTGAGTTACGGTGACGAATGCCAAAAACTGTCGTTTGGCTGCCTTGAGAAGGACTTCTTACGAGCTGTGCATTAAAGTTTCTGTGAAACTGAACTCCAGTTAGTCGTATAACACACTTAATTGTAAAGTTTTGTATGTACTTTAACACGTTGCCTCCGATTGCCTGGCTGGTGTAAATCTTCACTTTGTATATATTATTACTAGAAGGCACTGTAAAATTTACAGAACCTAACCTAAGTGGCGCACATACGTACCACTTAGGAGTCAACGTGTTAACTAGGGTTTGGTGATGTATGATGTACTCATCAATGATATGCTGTGTTCTTCGCATGAAAATGAACAATGAATTCATGTTTACGAGACATCAGCAGTTGTGTTTTCCAATTGCTGGGTTTAGTTAAATCGTAGTGGCGAAATTTCTCCGCTTCATCTCCACTCTGTGGAATGATGCAATTGAACTGATCGTGTGCATCGACGTTCAGTTGCTCTCGAAAAGCAAGCATTGGGGAAAATGCTTACTAGACAGCGGCATCTCAAGAAATTGCACTTCGATTACTCCCAGTTGCAGTTTAGCTGTTCGTTCAGAAAGGATCAATATTTCAACAACGTTCAGATGCACTTCAAAAAGTCTGATGCGCCTGCTATCACTGTGAGTATATCTCACTTGACATGGAAGTTTTGTGCAACAAATACGTAAACTTGTTCCAATGTTTTCATTAGGAACCCATTTATACGCTGTATTACCCTCGATTCTTATGTTTCTATTTAAAATGACTGTGCTGCTAGACATATACACACGTTTTTTCCACGGAACTTGTGTTATGTCGTAAGAGTGCTTGTTTTGCAATATTGTTAGGGTTTCATAGATTATTTGTTGTGCTCCTGCTCCAAGACTTACCTAATTCGTGCTCAGTGACTTGACACGTAACTTGATGCACGCTTCTATTAATCCTGTGGTCAGGAATGAGTATCGTGGACATCTCGCTCAACATGACCTCAATCACGGACGGCAAAGGTCACTCAAACGAAAGAGACAAGATCAACTTTTATCTTATGTTTCGAGTGGTTTAGGTTCGACTCTTCCATCTCATTATAAACATCATTTTGTTGGTTCATTTTCTTGTGCTTAGATAGTAGAGTATGTATAAATATGCTGCTTCCTAGTCACGGATTAGTTGGATTCAAGTATTTCTTTGTAGGAACCTTTCGTGCTGACAATTTTTCTTTTCCTGTATTTTAATTAGGGATATTTTATGTTTAACATTAACTTTTCCCTATATCTCTGTTATGAAGTTCTCCTGTTTGACGTAAACTTTTTCCTGTATCTCTGTTAGGAACATTATCCAAGTATCAAAGTTTAAACGGTGTTAGATGGTAAATATGTCGGGGACAACATCCTCTGTGTTAGCTAGTTTTGTATGAATTCCTGATAAATCTTGCAGTGATATTTCGAATTGTGGACGCAATCTTCTTGCTGTTTGAAAAGTGGTATCGTCTGTGCGACAGAGAGTATTCAGAATTTTCTCTCGCAATGAGAATATTATCATTTGTAGCAAAGAATTTTTCGATGAATGGGAAAAAGTATTCTCATCTGTATAAAAATATAGTGCTACATGAAAATCTTCCAATGCGAAGAATCATCCAAGTCTAAAAAGAATCTTCTTACTGTTGGAAAAACCTTAGTACATGAACAGCATTCTGACGTGCCATCAGTTTCCTTACTGTAAAAAATAATTTTCTTTTGTATTGAAAATTCGGTCGGTTTGTGTTCCACTAATTTCGCCGTTTGTGTAGTTAGACCATCAGTGTTTGAATCCTACTCCATGAATAACATTTTCATCTACATTATGACACTTCAGATGTGAAGAATCGTTTTAAACAATGACAAATATTTCCAGCTATCTAAGAATCTTCTTAATGCGAAGAATATTTTCGTCTCTGTCAAGAATTTTCATAGCGTTGGAAATGTTCTCGTCTCAGAATTTTCTTTCTGCGAAGAAATAACCTGATTAGTTGAAGAATTTTACTGTCTGAAATAATCAGTGATCAATGTGTAAAAAATCGTACTGCAAGATGTCCGTTTTGTTTGTAGAACGAGTCTAATTGCGTGGAACTTCATCAGTAGTGTGAGGAATCTTTTTCTATCGACGAATGCTGTTCTCATCTGTAAGAAGATTCTTCTAAGTGTATGACACATATTTTCATTTGTTTCAAGATTTTACTGGGTATCACTGCTGAGATCGCTTTTGTTGTGGCTGTGATGGTTAAACTAGGAATATAATAATACTGCTTTAAGATCTTGCTGTATCAAGAATATTCCAAGCAGTCATAAATAATTTCCTACTGTTTAGTGATCATACTCGTGACAATAGAGATTCTTAGCTTGGGTGAAGAATGCACTCATCCATTAAAGGAATTTTCTTACTTGTTGAAGGATATTCTAATTTACTTAAAGGATCGTGTGACAGCAGAACGAAGGATCGTATTATCGAAACTCTTACATTTTGTAAGTCATCTTCTTGACTATAGAACGGTTGTGTCGCCTTCTGTTTTTATCGCGTCGTTTTCATGTGTTGCTTTGTGTTTTTATTGCATCATTTTCATGTGTTGCTTTGTGTTTTTATTGCATCATTTTCATGTGTTGCCTTGAGTTTTATTTCATTTTCATGTGTTGCCTTGTGTTTTTATTATCATTTTCCATGTGTTACCATTTTCTATTCATCGTATCCTGTCATCGTGCTTTCTTTCATTAGTTTCGTGTGCATTTTCATCAAGTCTCTTGATTCGTTGTTTCAATTGTTTTTAGTGATGCTTTTTATGTCAAATTTTTCTACCATGCCCCGTTTTGTATCTACTTCACTGTTCAATATCGTTTTATTTTGCTTCGTTTTATTATATTTATTCAGTGTGTCGTCACGTGCAAAATGTGCTGCAAGTTATTTGTTGCCCGAGGTTGTAATTTGTGTTCAGAAATTTAGTTTATTCTTCAAGGTATCATGTCATCATGTTTGTTCAAGGTATCATGTCATCATGTTTGTTCAAGGTATCATGTTATCATGTTTGTTCAAGGTATCATGTCATCATGTTTGTTCAAGGCATCATGTCATCATGTTTGTTCAAGATATCATGTCATCATGTTTGTTCAAGGTATCATGTTATGTTCACAAAAACAAAGTGTTCTTGTAAGCAGGTTGTTGTGCGTGAAAGAGGAAAATGAATGTATTTTTGTATTAATAAAAACTTTTGGTAGCTATTGCCCAAAATGTACAGTACCTTATTGACTTACTGATGCTCAGTTGTGATTTGCATTACCCGTATTTTTTTATCTTATGTAGATTTTACCTCTTGAAAGAAGTAACATCATTTTCTCGTTGATGCCCTCGTCATTTGGCGTATCTCAAATATGAACATTTTGATTGATGGGAAAAATTGACTTGGAGGGGGGGTGTCATCGTTGCAATCTCCAACTGAAACAAGGAGGTGTCTTATTGGAGGTGTAGTTGTGGTAGACGTTAGAGGACATGCAATATGTTTTACTTATCTGGCCTTTCATTTGTTATATTTTGCTGGGCGTGGCTTCCATTGCATGTTGCTACCTTTTTTGGGGCTGCTCGGATTCTCTTGAGCCTCAATGTAAATGTTGACTGAGTTTGTATCGAGAGCTGCTCTGATGCATTGAAAATGAAAAAACTATTGTGACTATTCTGTGTCTATTGAATAGTCGTACTGATATATCTTGTAATAAAACTGTTGAATGTAAACAATATCTTGACATTATTTAATTGTGCAATGCGCTCGGCCGTAAATGGGTAGACAGCTGCAAACCCAAAGCCCTCTCGTGCCATCCTGTCCTCGTAGCGGTGAGGGGAGTTGAATTCCAATGAAGCCCAAGGCTATGCTGTCTCGGGTCCAACCATGGCAGACAGGCTTGGGTGGAAAAACCAGACCAACTGGGATGGTTCTACAGACAACCACGTTGACAACTGGCTCTCAAAATGGACACAACATGACCTCCCTCTTGGATTTATGGAAGCTGACAGGGACTTAAACTCGATCTGCTAGCATGATGGTCGTGCGTGGCAAGGGTTAGCCGGGACGGGGAGGCGGATTGAACGTAGGTGTGTTCCAATGGTCAAGTCAAGTACCACATCCTGCTGTATTCACCTGTTCTAACGCTATGCCTCCAATTATTGAGTGTTGCTGTTGGAACTGCGTGTGCCCGACAATAGGGTTCCCCTTGTTGGCGTACTTGGTACCGGCTCAGGGTGGGAGATAAAAATGAACTAATTTAACCATGAATAATTATACAACTCCCCAACTTGAATCAGAACTACACAGTGGCTACCTCAAAGTGCCATCGGTTCCAGTGGAGATAATATCGGCAGATATTACAAAGGACGACTCCCAACATTATCACCGCAGCCAAAACCATCGCAACGCAAATCTGGAAGTGGCAGAGGCTTGGGTAGATTCAACTCAGGATACACACTGGAGCTCTTTGAACCTACTCCTTCCGGAAAAGAATTAAACCCAACACCTAGTCACCATGCCACGGCTAAAGAAAATTTAACTCGGAATATTGAAATCAGAGACGCATCTAAGGGAAAATTTCAACTCACCAAGAATGTACACAGTGAAATAGAAACTTCCCACACACCTCAAAGACCCAACTGAGGACTGTTCACCGTAGAAAACCCTGAAGCGAAGCGAACCAGAACGACATCGACGCCAGCAACGATCACTACGACTATTGATGAACTACAACACAATTAAAGGCCACGACTACTTATACAAAGTTTGTAACTTTGAACTTTCCAAACTTAGCAATTATTATGGACTTGAACGTTATCCAAATTGACAAAGACATCAAAAACCAAATTGGCGAGCCCAGTAAAATATCAAAGTGGGGAAAAGCTCACTAATAATTACTACCCGTTCAGAAGAATAGACGAAGTAACTATGTATGCAACACGTATAACCCTCATTGCTGGAAATTCCTTTGTTTTACCTTGAATGTGGTGAAAGGTGTCGTGCGCAGCCAAGCTTTTGGAGGGCGACCCGATACAACAATTACAAGACAAGGGGGTGACCGATGTCCGGTAAATAAAAGTCAAACGTGATAGGGAATTAATACCCTCTAATACTCTTATAGGCACCTTTGAAAAAAAATTCCACTAACTATCTTCCTCCCGTCATGGTATCGTGAATTGTTGTAGAATACAAGGAAAGACTACAGCAATGCTTCAGATGCCAAAGATACCGCCATGTGGTGAAGGCCCGAGCTTGATGTGGGGAAGAAGGAAAAAAGAAGATGAAGTTTCCCCTTTCATATGTGCCGAAGTTCATACATGTTGTAATCATTAACTAAAATAACTTGTTCCGTTGCTAATTGCAAACTTAGAAAAGTGTTGGTAAGGTTCAACTACTGAACATCATTGAAGCTTTGTTCGACTACTTCAATGAAGTAGTCAAGATTATTGACAGCTTTTTGGTGCTGAATTGATTGCTTGAGACTTATTTGTATTGCACCACGCTTCAGGACACGATTTTTTAGTCTTCTAATAGTGCTTGCAACACGACATTACTTTCATTATTGGTCAATTCGCTCGCTTTAAATTTTTCTGTAGCATTTCTAGAGATATTTTTCTGTTTTAGAAATTGGCCTGTGGGTTGTGTGAAAAAAGTTACATTTTATTGTGTTGAAGAAGAGTGATCATAATTCATGCTGGAAATTGTTTTAACTTATTTAACTAATATATATAAATTAGGAATACCAATACTGACCTATTTTTGTAAGCAACAAGCAATTGTAGTGAAAATTACTAAATTCTGCATGAAATTTCATGCTGAGGAATAAGTATTTCAGAACCGGAGTAACATTTTTATTGCCGAGTCTTGACCAAATTTGCAAAAACGCAATGACCACTAAATCCGCAGGGACGATTTCAACAGAAAGGAATCTATGAATTCAAGAAGAAAATTTTTCCCACTTGTTGATTTCGTTTTATGGTATCAGCTCATGGCTGACCCGATCTCCAGATCTACATCCTCTTAATTTTTTTCCACTTGGAATAATTGAAAGTAAATGTTTACATCACGATGCCTGCTACATTGGAGAAATTGAATAAACCAACGGTCAAAAAATCTTCAACAAAACTCTAAAGATGTTGGGTAATGTAATGACCATCACTAGCAAAAGAGAGCTTATTTGTTTAAACAATAACGGTCACTTAAATCATATATTTCCCACTCAAAATATAAATTAGACTCCAATATACATATCTCCTGTCGTTTTCAATTTTTCAAACATTTATCTAAATTTATTTATATATTTTATAATTGGTATTTTAACACGTTCGCGCGTATAGAATTTAAGCAGAATTCCCTTGTTGCAGAAGCATATCCGTGAACCAAACGAATTTGGCACACAGGTGTACCAATATGCATTTGTTGAATGACACTGTTGATACACGTGGGGAACGTGTTAAAAGGATGCGTATACTATACACACGCCGAAACACTGATCGATGCTGCCTTTGAAGGAGTTACAACTGAGCGTATTTACGAAGGTAAATATAAAATGACTTTCTTTAAGATGGTATTGAATATTAACACTCTGCCTCAATTTGTCTGCATTGGATACCAGTAGTACCAAGTGAGTACTCGTACATACATATGTAGGTGATCCATGGCTGTGTTTCAGGTGTCAGAGATTTGGACACAGCGGTAAATTGTAGAGCTGCCCCTCGATGTGTTGTGCGCGGTGGTCCCGCAAAAGCAAAGATTGTTTCTCCCTAAATACCCGTTCCTTTTGTAATTGCCGCTCCTTTTGTAATTGCAGTGGTAGCCACACTGCAAACTACGGAGATTGTCCTAAGATCAGGGAAACCAGAGAAGTAGAAAAAGTTTGACAACTTCAAAAGCTCTCCTATGGGGATGCTGCAAAGCAGATCTTAGATGTGGGAAAGACTTCTCTGGTACAGCATCACTCTTTACAAACCTTAAATACTCGAAGTGTGACCAAATTTTGTTGTAACATTCAATATTCTTCTCAATCACAAGCTCCAAAACTGATTTCTGTGCACTCAAACTATCGATAAACTCATTGCTCCAACGTAGTCTAATTAGTATGCAGAAGCACTCGGCTATCACTCGTAATGAAGATGTAAGTCTGAAGGAACTAATAAGAAACATTGCGAAAGATACTAACAAATCTCAATTAATAAACACTTTGGCCAACAATGGAAGACTTTCTTCAGCACAACCTCAAGACAACAATACTTGCTCTGACCCATCTTACATAATAACTTCTCTCAACTTACCAACAACTCAAAAGACACCAAATCCATAAAAAATATAAGACTAACGCCCAAATTCCATCCTCAGCAACAAAGAATGAGTCCCTACATACCACTGAAAAATATTCTCGCACAACATACAGCACTAAAACCACAAGTAAACCCTCAAAATGCCTGGGACAAAAGAACTAAAGATCTTACAGTTGAATTACTGAAGCCTTACGAACAAACTGAGAAGTTTGAAAATAAAACTATAGTTCCTTAACCCCGAATGGCATGCCTGAATGAAACATGGCTTTCTTCTAGATCTGAACCAAGATTTGTTGACTACACTTCCATATACTGGGTGGGCCACAAAAAAGTTTCCTTGTTTTCAAATACTTATAACTGCGTAAATAATGGTCGTAGAAACTTTAGCTTGATCTAATGGTTTGCTAGGTACCGAGCCTATTTGTTCTTCCTCATCCGCGGTTGTAGTCCCCGCAAAAGCAGTCACGCTAAACTGGAAACTTCTCCAACAAAAACAGGTAATATAGTGTGAACTATATGCCATCAGTGAAGCCCTGTCATGGATCTCGGAGAATACTAGCCCCTCTGGTAAATATGCCATTTTTACAGACTCATTGAGCTCCCTATAGTTCATTTGCAGCACAAAACCTAAATACTATTAGGTTGTTACAAAAATAATGGCCGCTCGAAGGTCTGGGGTTTGAAAAGTAATTTTAACACAACTTTTTTAGTTTATTTTCGATGAACCTTGGCATGCATAACAATTAATGTGTGCTCATTAATATTTTGTAACTTCTTTTCAGACAGAACATAATTTTGAAGGATAGAATCCCTCCATGATTAACATGACAAAACATGACCTTCGCCTACTTATGTTGCACGAGTTCAAACTTGGGCACAACGCCTCCGAAGCTTCTGCCAATATCAACAGAGCATGGGGAGAAGAGTCCACAAGGGATCGGACAGTACGAATGTGGTTCGGGAAATTCCGGAGTGGTGATGAGAGCCTTAAAGATGAAGAGGGTAGAGGACGTTTGGGTAGTCTCGAGAACGAGCAATTGCATGCGGTTGTTGAGCAAAATCCCCGTCAAAGTGTTAGAGAAATGTCTCAGACACTTGGTGTCAGTATTGGAAAGGTGAAAAAGTTCGGTAAATGGGTTCCTCATGAGCTCAATGAGAATCAAAAGCTTAGGCGTTTTGAAGTGTGCTCGATGCTCTGTCTGCGCAACACCAACGATCCCTTTCTTGACCGAACTGTCACTTGTGACGAAAAGTGGGTCCTTTATGATAACCATAAACGATCAGGTCAATGGCTCGATTGTGATGAGCCCCCCAAACACTTCCCAAAGCCAATGTTGCACCAGAAAAAGATTATGGTGACTGTCTGGTGGTCTGCAATAGGTGTTATTCACTACAGTTTTTTGGGAGTCAACGAGACCATTAATGCAGAGAGATACTGCAATGATCTCGCTGTTATGCATGTTCCATTGAGCGAAAAGAGACCGGCATTAGTGAATCGACGTGGTCCAATTCTGCTCCACGATAACGCGCGACCACATGTTGCAAGAATGGCCGTCCAGAAACTTACAGAACTGGGATACGAGACTTTACCACATCCTCCATATTCTCCAGATCTTTTTCCTACTGATTATCATTTATTCAAGCACTTAAGCACATTTTTGGAGGGTAAAACTTTTAGGTCTGAACAAGAGGTGGAAATGACCTTCAAAGATTTTGTTGCATCACAGCCATTAACTTTTTATCAACATGGGATAAATGATCTCGTAGTCCGATGGCAGAGATGCATAGCTGCTCAGGGTTCATATTTTGACTAAGTTTAACATCTCTATTGTTCATTTACCAAGGATTAAATGCATGCTTCTGAAATCGGCCATTATTTTTGGAACAACCTAATACATTCCTCTTGTCTACGATGTACGAGTACAAAACAAATTAGCACGTTGCCTCCGATTGCCTGATTGGTGTAAAACTTCACTTTGTACGCATAGTCACTAGAAGGATCTGAAAAAATTACAGAATCTAACCTCAGTGGTACACATACGTACCACTTCGGAGTCAACGTGTTAATATAATTTCCTCTCATTGTATTAGGATGCAGTTCATTCCAGGCCATAGAGGCGTGCCGGGTAATGAGGCTGCAGACAGTGCTGCTAAAGCGGCACGTTTACTGCGATACCGCACACTGACGCCTTACTCTAAGAAAGAAACTGAGAGTCTTTCTTGTAAAGCATTTAGGACATGTTCACGTTGGAACACAGCATGGCTACAACAAGTAAGGGTAACCGGGAAGGGGCGCCACCTCGTGCATATTAGACAGTTCTGGTAGATGGCCCTGTGCCTCCCATAAGAACCGTCGTGTGGAAACTCCATACCTTAGCTAGACTTCGGGTTGGATGTAGAGGTTTTAGGTCCCAATTGTTCCGTTTCAACTAAACAGACAATCCCCATTACCCACGTGGTAGAGTAGAACCTATAGAACATGTGCTCTTTAATTGTTTAAACTATTCTGATGAACGCGCTAACCTAACTAACACTCTAACCTCTCTAAATGTTCCTGCTTTCTTGAAAAAACATATTAGGAGGTGGGCCCCTCCCTGAACATGTACAGAAAATGATCGTGGTATTTTTTTCTGATGTTTTTCTGATACTTGGAAAAAATTCACATATTGGAAAATATATAAGGCTAACTAAATGAGCACAAACAAAAATCCCGAATCCAAAACGAGAACCTGGTACTCTAAAGGTCTCACAAGCTTTATGCCAAAACTGATTACAACACCCCGAATCACTGAGTTCTCCTTACAATGATTGCGATGAATAAAAAATTAATGACAAAGTAGACTAATGTGACTATCCTCTATTGGTACTAATCTAGTTCTTCAACAGTAAAGTTTTAGAGCAATAGAGATGGGAAACATCCCATGGGCAGCTCTGACATAGGTTACTGTAAAGAGCTGTCACTTGTAAAAGAGGATGTCTCTTTCGTCTCTGTTAATACTCAATTTTATTCTTTCAGTGTTATAACCTGAAGAGTTTAGTTTGCAGTGACAATTTGGGTCAGACAAGATCTTTCTTTTGCCTATTGGCCTTAAAAAGCTCCAGGCTGCGCCACCCAAGCAGGACCTTCAGTACAGTTATATCAACTCCTGCGCGGCATTGAATCGCTGACACCTTAGTTACTAATGGTAGACTTTGAATGTAGTATATAGTATAGTATATATAGTACGTATATGCCTGGGAGAGTAGAATTTGTAAGATGAAATATTGTTTATATTGAACTATTCATAGAATCCTGAATAACTGAATCTCTCATCCTTTGTTAAATATTTGAAATTCTCTCTTTTGCAGTTTGCACAGATTATAAACGAAGGAAAACTTAACCTACCTTCCGACTTTGAGCTACATGGACTAGTTTTCGAAGCTCCAAATAAGGACGACAAAGAAGAAGACACACTTAGTGCCGATCTTGATCAAACTTGTGGAAGAATACGGTTTTGTTTTTTGTTGAAAAAGTCTGTTGTTCTGACCATGTACTATATTCTTGAATGTGATGAAGTGTAAAATGAGAGCATGAACATACTTCAAACAGTTCTATTTCGTTTATAATTCTATTTGTTCTTTACTTCACAGAAAATTTGATGAATTAAACAGTAGGCTCCTTGCATCCCCAAGAAGTGAATTCTGAGATTAAAGCGACCTGCCACAAACTTTAGTTTCTACAGTTGTCTTTTCACGACGAAGTTCCAGGTAAGGAAACAGGCTGCTTTCTTCTTCATTTTCAAATATGTCAGGAATCCTGCAAGACTAAATGTGCTTATATTTCTATCCAGGAAAAGACGTTTTCTCAACAATTAACTGGAGATCTAAAAGTAAGGCAGGCATGAGTTTTATTTTTTAAACAAGTGGTTTCTTCTTGAACTGTAGTATTTTGTGCTATTAGTAACGGGGAAAAAGTATACACTGAAGATTTTATCAAGTGTACGGATACTTTTTAACACGTTTCCTGCAATTGCCTGCCGGTGCAAATCTTTAGTTTGCAAACAGAGTCTCTAGAAAGCTTTGAAAAAATTACAGTACCTAACCTGAGTGACCCACCGGTGGGTCACTTCGCAGAAAATGTGTTCAATACTTTTTGTTGTACATATACAACATTAATACGAGAATGGCTCGTAGGATGGCTGAAAAATTTCTGACGTAGCGCCGTCCCTACGCGCAGCCACTAACTAGAAGGCAAATATTATCAATAATGAACAGCAGCAACACTCCATGAAAGCGTGTATTCAAAATTTAACTATTTGACTGAGCTCGAATAATTATTTTTTGAGCATTGTTCCCGTTTCAAAACTCCTGCTGACAACTTTTCAAGGAAAGGTCAGATTATACAGAGTCAAAATATTATTATTATATTCCTAGTTTAAGCACTGCAATACCGAGTCATACTGTACGTTGTGTACTCTAGCGTGATGAGTACACTTCAGGAATTGCAGTGCTATTAACGTCCGCTACTGCAGCGCTATAAGCAGCCGCTACTGCAGCGAAGTTAGCGTCCGCTACTGCAGCGATATTAGCGTCCGCTACTGCAGCGATGTTAGCGTCCGCTACTGCAGCGATATTAGCGTCCGCTACTGCAGCGATGTTAGCGTCCGCTACTGCAGCGATGTTAGCGTCCGCTACTGCAGCGATGTTAGCGTCCGCTACTGCAGCGATGTTAGCGTCCGCTACTGCAGCGATGTTAGCGTCCGCTACTGCAGCGCTAATAGCGTCCGCTACTGCAGCGCTAATAGCGTCCGCTACTGCAGCGATGTTAGCGTCCGCTACTGCAGCGATGTTAGCGTCCGCTACTGCAGCGATGTTAGCGTCCGCTACTGCAGCGATGTTAGCGTCCGCTACTGCAGCGATGTTAGCGTCCGCTACTGCAGCGATGTTAGCGTGTGCTGCGGAACTATGGCACAGCAGCTGTTGCAAAGTCTTGGCACGAGGAACAGTGTTGGTTGTGACCTACCATCAGTTACCCTCGTGATGCCCTCAGTGTGGCACTCGCTTCTCAAGTATTTTTCTCCCCCCCCTCTCCCCAATATTATTGAGTTCATATGCACCGCCTCAGGCTCACACACCTCAAAACATGCCTAAATTATTTGTATTTTGCATACGATGTTCGTTGTAGCCTGCGCTGTGTTAGGGGAGACAATAGTGAAGGTTTGCGTGATGTGGAGGAGGAAACAGAAGCTTCAACCAAAGCCAAAATGCTGCCCTCACGAGCATGCGACTCAATACTATGTCGACATTATTCTTCCTAGCTTCGTGGCACGCCAATTTTTTTCTTCCGGTGCTCGATGCTGCGGTACATTGCACTGAGAATCCACACCAAACACTTTTGGTTCAAATTCAGACAATAGAATGCATTAAGTGCTTATTTTTTACGGGAAGTTGAACATTCATTTCCCAATGAGCTGCTAGCTTCTTTAAATTGTTACTTTGCTTTGCGTTTTGTTGTTGTTGTTGTTGTTGTTGTTGTTGTGTAACTGCAAAATTTGTAAAGCTGGTTTAAAGATACAGGGTGGCGCATAAGTAACATCCCCATTTTTAGGAAATTATTAACAAAAAACTATGAACGGTGAAGAGATCGGGGTAATTGTAAACGATAAAGGGAATTTTGTAGTTTAATTCGTAGTGGAGTATGGAATTAATTATTATTAATGAATTACACTATTAATCATTAATGATCATTTATTATTTTTCTAAAATAGGATGTTACTTGTGCACCGCCCTGTGCAATGTCGGATTTAGAAGTTTTATTTTGTTGAAGTTTTTAGGTAGTAAAAATACCACGTGAGGTCGTACAAAAGGCAGTGTCTATGTTTACTTCACTGTACCCAGAGTTACGAAATAGAGACATCAAACTGAAAATAAAGAATATAAAGCTATTAGAAAAATACCCCAGCTCACTAAACCCTACAAACAGCAATGAAAAATTAATTAAATTAGTCTGAAATGTAAACACTTACAGATATCGATAAATAATAGTGGCAAAGTCGATTCACATAAGATATTTAAAGAGTGATAGTGAAGACAATACTGAGTATGCGTGTCCTATGCGTGATTGTGATTAACATTCAGGGCTGAGTATTGATACTGAGTGTGCATGTCCTGTGCGTGATTGTGATCAACATTCAGGGCTGAGTATTAATACCGAGTATGCATGTCCTATACGTGATTGTGATCAACATTCAGGGCTGAGTATTAATACCGAGTATGCATGTCCTATACGTGATTGTGATCAACATTCAGGGCTGAGTATTAATACTGAGTATGCATGTCCTGTGCGTGATTGTGGTCAACATTCAGGGCTGAGTATTAATACTGAGTATTCATGTCCTATGCGTGATTGTGATTAACATTCAGGGCTGAGTATTAATACTGAGTATGCATGTCCTATGCGTGATTGT
>VCRD01003757.1:4867-55973 GCA_006783055.1 Trinorchestia longiramus
CATCGCTTTTAATGACACCAATAATCATCACTTCGTCACGAATAATACACGCACAATATTATAATAATATTACCAATTATTTTCACTATCATGACACCACTCCCATGATTACCATATTATTTATTCCATCACTATTCTGACATCTAATCACTATCAAATTTATACTCCGTTATGATCATAATTTAAAACCTGCACCAGACAGCATAGCTTGCGTCACCATTACCATCACTAGGACAGTCCGCTACCAAACACTAGACCAACAGTACAGTGGTACTGATAACATAGCCAGTTCAGCACAGCTTCCATACAACGAACAGATATTGCTTACATGCCTAGCACATCAAGTACGGATGGGACTACATTAAAACTCCAGTTATATCATTTAAGTCGGCAGCGTCGCTGAGGAAATGCCGCGATCCTTGCTACAGAGCTGTGTTCCCCTTCACACCTAGACATGTACATGGCAAGGACTACTATAATACTATAGTAGTCCTTGGTACATGGGTAATCCTACCCACGAACAAGTACGACTCCGCCAGTCATGGGGTGACACTATGTTCTATAATAAATTATAAAGAAACGTATAACTGACACTAGCTCTTACATAGAACAGGTGTCAGCGCAAGTGTCTTCTCCCACATGGTGCCGAATTAGATCATTTAACCTGTTGTGTCCGTTGCACCAAACAAAAAGCAACAGCTGCCATGGGAAATACACGAAACTGTAGTACCACATGACCCAGGAAGCTGGGTGTACTATCCAATGCTGTCACAGGCCATTGTAACCTGACACAATAGTGCAAGTGAGGGTATCCTGTAAACCAATCTTCAGTTTCTCTCAATTTGACTTTGAATTTTGAAGATAATTCAAAACTGTAGAATTGAATACCTGTTGAAAAGGCGTTTGATCATTATATTTTTAATATTATTATATGTACAGGACAAAAGTAATAAAATTTTCCATATCTTGAAATTTTAGAATAATAATACTGGCAAAAAAGTCTCATGTTTGGAAAGTTGAGTCTTATAACATAAACATGCTTCTTGCAAAACTTACCAGACAAATGCTGAGGTAAAACCCATACTTAATTGCAAGTAAAATGAGCTATTGTAAGGCTGTGCATGTACTCATTAATACATGGAAAAAAGTCAATTTTAATACTACGTATCCAAAAAGACAAATGATATCCAACTGGAACATGAGTTAGAGTAGATAAGGAGGGACAATTTCCATGATATTTATAATCCATGAACACTCATTTTACACTGCAATTGCCACCAGTAGTTGAGCCATTTCATTTTTTATAAATAATAGATAAGTCATTGTTTTCAATCTTCACCTACAAACAGCTGATTTTGACTTAAAGGCTGTGTTGACAACACAACTAGTAGCAAGCCAGAGTAACAACTAGTAGCAAGCCAGAGTAACAACTAGTAGCAAGCCAGAATAACAACTAGTAGCAAGCCAGAATAACAACTAGTAGCAAGCCAGAGTAACAACTAGTAGCAAGCCAGAGTAACAACTAGTAGCAAGCCAGAGTAACAACTAGTAGCAAGCCAGAGTAACAACTAGTAGCAAGCCAGAGTAACAACTAGTAGCAAGCCAGAGTAACAACTAGTAGCAAGCCAGAGTAACAACTAGAAGCATTATTGTAGTTGGAAAGTAAGCTTCCTTCCTCTACAAGACATTGTGTGATGATGTGTTATGATAATTCAAGGAAGGTACATCATTTACAGTCATGTCTAACAATCATGTATTCAGATTAGATGCATAATGGTAGTCACAACTACTAGACACATATATACATATTACTAGCTCTTACATTCTAGCAAAAGTAATATTCATCTGGATATGTATCAGGTTACAAAATAATTAATTTTTCATAATAATATCATACAAGTAGAATTTAATTTTAATAGTCAATATGCAACTCACCTTTATGCAAACTTCAGTTGAAATCTCTTCAATGTTCCAGTTTAGCAAATAAACAATGAAAGTATGTTGATCTTTAAAGAATAAAATATCACACAAGCTTTACACTCATACTGATAGTGCTACAAGAAGTTATGAATCAATGCAGTAATTTAAAAAGAGCTATCAAGATCTGGATTGTTCTCTTGTAGCTTCAGTCCAAAAAAATTCTTGTACTTTACAATAAAAAGGATGTAATCTGAGTGGGGATCTCTGCACAAGTAACAAAAAATCATCAGTGTAAGTTCTCATAAATTTATATGCACAACAAAATCAACAATTATGCTGACCCAGCATCTACTCTATACTTTTATTTCCATGATAAGTCATCCTTTTTGCAGCAAATGATGAGCTTCAGTGTTATAAAGGCTAAAACACAACATGTGCACTTCAAATGTACACAAGAGATCAGTACCATGAATTCCACGCAACAGCAGAAGCTTCTTCAGAGTTACGAACTTGTTTCTTTGTCTTCAAACAAGATATTTGTGAAATGTAATTGGTGCACTGCTGTACCTGAAGCCTTTTATAGAGCAGCAATTGATAGATAATCAGACTACTCATGTAATTTTCATCCTAACTTACACATTATTTAACATACGAATGTTTTTTGGTTCAGAATACCATGGGCAGAAATCTGAACCAAATGACCATCAGTATGTTAAATAATTCATAAGTTAGGACATTCGTATGTTGAGGTACCACTGTATATAAATACAAAAAATTACAATAGAATACTATGGAACATAAGGAGGATTTTGTTCTTTCCAAGAAACATGAAACAGAGTAAATAAGCAGTGAGGAGTATAACATGTGCAGGAAATGGTTACATCAAAACACAAGCAGCTGCATGAGAATGTACTTATTGTGCTCTGCCAGTCCAAGGCAGCACTGCAAATTGTATGTAAAAAATATTATTCCTTTAACATTTATGAGATAATTCAATGGTAACCAGCACACAATACAGAAGTAAAGGTACCAAGAATGATATCAGGAATGCAAAACAGTCCCTAGAAAGCATGAAAAAATATTTAAAAATAAATGGGTGTTTTTGGCTAAGAAGTGTATTACACTTATAGAAAACATAGATCATATCTGGCACACCTACAAAATACAAGTGCTCATTACTGCTAAACACTACTTTTATGATTAGAGCTTAAAGAGTGATAGAAAAGATATTGAAAATATAAAGTGTAATGGACTAAAAGAGAAATTAATTCCTAGGTTTTTTACCATCAGTGAAACCAGAACTACAAACCACCATTGTGAACTACTTCCCGAACTCTATATTGCAATAAGATTTAATTATATTACATCCAGAAACAGCATCCTCTTGCACACTGGCATGAGGAAATAGAAGAACATAGAGAGAGAGAAGAAGAAGAAATGAAAGACCTAACTCTCCACAGTAGCATGTTGAATGCTCACTCTGAACACAATACAACAAATGAAGTTCAAACACCATTACAGAAAGACAATTCCATACAACCACAAGTTGAAGAAGAAGACAGTATCTAAATCTAATCAAACATTAACACATCAAATTTATGCAAGCATGGATCTGTAGGTGTCAAATTTTGTTATTTCTATGAGCACCTTTAGAGTAACTTACTTCTTACACACAATTTGCATGTCATACACCTTGCAAACAAGACAGACTTCACACCACATATGGCAAAAGACATGATGTCTTGCCACACCAGAGCTAAGCAAGCAATGCTAACAAGCAAATCCAGAAAAATGGCACCAGCCACATCACACAGTGTTGTAGTTAAAATGCATGAAGTAGAGTCTGACTAGTGCTAAATTTTCTATTAAAAAGTTGTTGAAATTTAACCACTTTTTGAGGGAAAGAAAAGAAAAACCCATATGCAAGACTATTTTGCTTCTTTCAGTTTTTCAGGAACAAATATAACTTAAAACAATAATCATACTGCAGTTAGAACCAGACAAACTATTACAGAGAAGTAGTAAGTTCTATTTCTTTACAAAAAAAAGCTATTTTCAATAAAGAATACCCACAATATAGCATTAATCTCATTTCCTTGTATAACTTCAGCCATCAGATCTAAGTACTTTATTTATTTAATTGTAATGAAAACTGAGTCAAAGTTTTCCAATTCCAAACTTTTTAGTGATACAAAATACTTTACTACAGCTCATGGCTTGTCAATATTTTCAGGCTTCAGCCAATACTTTACTGAACTGTCTTCACTGTCAAACTGTCTTCACTGTCAAACTGTCTTCACTGTCAAACTGTCTTCATTATCAAACTGTCTGCACTGTCAAGCTATCTTTCCTCTTAAATCTTCACTATTTTACCTGATAATTACCTTATTATTTCAAACCCACTGCAAGACTAAGCTTGGAAATTTGCATTTATAAATCAATTTTTAAACTGTGTTTGCACACATGAATTGAATAAATATTGAACTTTTAATTAATGCTTCTTGTGTTATTGAATACTGGAAAATATTATTCTCCCTACCACCTACTATTGAGGTTCATTGGATGAATAATTGAATAATTATGGATATTAGGATCTTAAAATTTAAGAAAAACTTATAAAATGAGAGTAAGCAAAATTACATTGTGACTTGAAATTGTAGATAAGCTCATAATGCAGCTCTTAAACAAGATTTCACATTATGGCTACAACTCTTAAATAAAATAATTCAACCAAATTTATACACCTGCATAAAAATATATAAACAACTATTTGATCATGGAACTATTTTTATTCAACATAGAAAACCATTTCACATTGAAAATCATTCACTAATGATCTCTTGAAGAATTGATTTTTGGTTATTTTTTCTTTGCAAAACATGACACACTTTTCTGAAGGTTGCAAAAAACTAAATGTCAAATTTGAAGGCAATCTCATCTCAACAATAATATTATAAAGATACTTTTAGAAAATTGAGTACCTCCATCAGTAAATCTAATTATTCACTGCCTGTAAATATTGTCAATTTTCCTTGACTGCATGCATATTCCAGTCAAAACACTTAATTCAAATTACAATAAACAAGTTAAAGGGTAGGTAGCAGCAATAGCATACAATATAAAATTTAACAACTAATAAAATTACAACAAACCTGAAAAAGATATTACACATCATACTCAGTATCACACAAATATGCTACAAAAAATCATGCCCAATGACGAATTTGTATCGTGAAGGTTTTCGACATACCGTTTACGGCGAAAATTCTAAAAATCTCTTAATTAATATATGCTTTATCACATCGTTGAAAATTTGTCAATGGTCAATTTAAAAAACGTAAACTATCACATACCTAATACGCTCGTTGACTGCTTGAAAAAGTTTCGTTTACGAAGAACATGAGTGTCAATTGGAATTACCTCTCTTCCAACCTAAAGAGAAATTACAGGCAGAACGCGTTGCCGTCTTCAGGTCAACAAATCGAATCGGACCCGGACTACAATGTGTAGATGCTTGACGGTCACGGTTAAACGATGCAGTTTTACTTTTGGTTTCACAAAGAGGAAAAATATTATTGAATATGCGTTATACTAGTTAGCGTAGCACACAGCTATTATCAACTTATAAGCCTATGTTACTAGAGTCATTTAGAAGAAGAAAGAAAAGAAAACCGTTTATTGCAATCAAGTTAACATATAGCATATGTATTAACATTGCGTTTTAAAACCTCCTATAATTAAAATCCTAAAGGGGTGCATATTTACTTAATAACACAAAGAAAGTATGTTTTCACTGAACATATAATCAAAATTTATTAGCTATAGTAGTGCGCAAATAATGCAGGAGCTAAAATAAAATGAGTAGAACATCCTCTTGTTACGCCTTGGTTGAGACGTTCACTTTCTCTGGTAGTTACCAGTGTTAGGTTTAAGACAAGGGGTTTCTGAAGAGCGTGAGTTTTTCGCACCTTAAACTGGACGTAACATTTATCGCAAGGTAAGGTTATGGGGGTCGTCTTGTGCACCTCTAGTTGGGGAATTCAATGACAACACGGAGACTCAGCTTGTGTTTCTTTATTGGTCCGTAGGGCAGCAGGTGGAGAGAAGACACGTCCGTTGTCCACGAGTGGCAGAGAGCTCGTAAGTATAGGAGCTAAAGTTTAAGGCAATTCAGGAACTAATTCATGGCTGCAAATAAAAATAAGGGATTCGCTAATGTAAGTAATGTAGGAAGATATTCCAGACTCAATAAAGTTTAAAAGAGCCAATAAGGTTTAAGAACAAGGGGGAACTAAAGCGGCTTTCTTCGTAGAAAGGTTTCTCTTGCAAAGAAAATGGATGACGCTTAAATCTTGAGTGGATGAAACCAAAACTGAATGAATGAAGCTTGTATGAGTGAAGTCCAAGACTGAGAACCAAGAGTAGGATCGCCAGGTGTGTTGTTGTCTTAACAAGCGATAAACAAGAAGTAATGTATTTTGAAACGGCCGGTGAATAACTCGTCAAGGATGAAGTTGAAGAGAACTGTAGCAAGAGTTCGACAAAAGTGTAAGAATAATTTTAAGAATAGAGCGAATTTTTTATAAATAAAAATTTACACGAACCTCACTTAGAGTTAAAAAAACTTACTCATAAAAATACAAAGAATTTATTGTAAAAAGTAAGATTTCATTTGTAACAGAATTAATTAATACGCATAATTTGAAAATAATTGGAGCATGAGCAGCGATGGTATTGCTACAAGTTATCTGTCCATGCTCACAACTGCTTGCTGCTGTATTAGAACTGCTCATAACTCACTACTAACTACTCACAACTTACAACTCACTGCAAACTGCTCACTGCAAATCAGAACTACTCACTGCAAATTAAAACAACTCACTGCTGAGTAAATGCACACTGTTTCTTCACCAGCAAATCACAGCAAGAAACATACTTCCGTGAGTACTATCATCACTGCAGTATAAAACTCACTGTATGTAATGTGCCGATATCTACTCACTGCAAGTGATATGTTAATTGTCTTTGACACTTTCACTGTCAATATAAATTCACTGCCTACATACTACTCATTGCAAACGACATCCTGCATTCAAACAAACTACTCGCAGTACTTGTGGAGTACACCAATATTGCCGTCAACCTGTATTGGACCGTGCCATCCGTACCTCCTGGAGGCTTCAGACTGGCTCAACGCTGCTCAAGATCATCTAAATCATTTTACGTGCCACCTTACTGAAATAAAGCTAAGTCACATTCAGGAGTCCTCTCATTTCCCTCATTCAGGTCACACAGGTAAATAAAATTAAAACCAGTGAAAAATAGTACTGTAAAGTTTTGGTAGCTGAAAATTTCACCAGCATTACCTAGCATACCCATAACTTTACTGGTGGTTTATTCCCACAATTGATTCAAAACTTATTCCTAAAAGTGCGTAAAAATTATGAAAACAAATTTACTTGAAATAAAAGTGCCTGCAACATAGTCATAATGTGATAGTTTGAGTTTCCAACCGTGAGTCTAAAATCGTGTAAGTAAACACACATGAAACTTTGACATTGCAATTTCTACTTCACTGATCAATCGCTGCATGTGATGTGTTGATAGGCTATGAAATTATACATATATAATGATATAGATCTGTGGTTCAAGGACTGTACTTTTGTGTGTCCAATTTTAATACAAACAAACAAACAAACAAAAACGTATATTTTCAATAAAGTTGGTACATAAGAAATGTAACAGCATTGGTTTTTAAAGATGCCTTATCATAAAATCCTTAAGTGGTAGGTATTCTATGCATAGTATCATAGAAAACGTGTGATCGTAATGACATGCATTACATTATAAAGTGGTAACATAGGATGCGAGATTGGAAAATGGAACACAGTTCTCTTATGAAGGCATAGCCTTCAATAATCATGTCTTGCACGACGCTACAGACAATAAAAATAGTTGACAGCTGTTATTGGTTGAAAACAATCATAGTATTTTAATAAAGGTAATGAAGTGCATTGGTAATTTTATCATAACGTTTTATGACATACAATCTGGGTCACATTGGTTTGTGGAAAATGTTGAATAGGAATATACTGATTTAAAGATATGAAATACGTTCTTAAAAATTAGGATAATACGAGACGCATACATCAACTTGTAGAATTATGATATAAGATAAACGAATTATATGTAGTGTGCACCAGTTATAGCGATATTATGCAAGCGATATCTCTACAAATATCTAGCTTACCCTTTATGATCTGTGAAATAGAACATTTTAATTGTTGTGAAATAAAGGCATGATTAATATATAGAATAGTTTTAATTATGTCTTTTTAAATTGTGTCGTTAGACATGACACTTGATTTTTAATACCCATTAAGAAGAATAAAATGCCATCAGCATGAAGGTGCTGTAATTACTTTTCAATAGCATTGGTAGATATATTTCATATATAAACTTTTCTTCTCATAATTTGCTTACACTCTTAGCAGCGTAAGTTCACGCAGTGATGAAAAAATTAGTTTTTCAACCATCCTGTCTGAAGTCTAGACCATTCAAAAAGTCTCTATGAACAATACTATTTCAAACTTTTATCAATGCACTTGATATACAGTACATCATTATTCTGTATCCTTGTATGTTTTCACATATAAACATGCTTATGCCACTGCTCACTCGCCAGTCGCATACCCCATTCAGCTACACATCCTCGCAGTAAGCACGGAATCTTACCATGGTCTCCTAGTATTTATACACTTTTTATACTCAAGCACGTTCGTTCCACCTACACTGGCTCATCTTCTTACACTTTACACTCATTCACCATAACCCTTGTTAGCTTTTCTCAAAACTATCCATTTAAATAGACATAACCAACACTGAACATTAACGAATGAGGTCCTCTTCTTTATTTGTTAGAGCTAGTGATAAGAAATTCTCGAGTGTGAACATAGACTTTTTTGTCCAAACAGGTCCTGGTAGAGTTGAAAGAAGCTGTCTCCGACACGCAAGAGGCATTGCCCCTTTTAAAAAAATGGTATACTTGCGTAGAAATTGCCAAAAACAGTATTATTGGGTAGCTGTTGAAACCATTGCCAAAAAAGGTTTAGATGCTAAAGCTTTGATGCCCGCATGTCAATCTAACATACATGAAAACACCTTTTGAAAATAAAATTTGAACTTTCGATGTTATTTAAAAAACCCAAAATAATAATCAGTTCTCTGAGGTTCATGTTTATATGTTCTTCAGACATTCATTTCTAGAGTAAACACTTACGCAAGAAATGGTTTAAGTTTTAATCATATGAAGCAAACACACTCAATACATAACATTCTGTGAATAAGAGAAGTTCTCTCTTAAGAAACGATGAGGAACCTTTGATATTTAAATTTAAAAACTCTGTTAACTTAACGAAGGTAACTCAGTAGCATGAGCTACTGGTAATATTAAAAGCCAATACCAACAACAAAATTGAAATAATTGTGAGAGTAGAGTTAGTTTTATCATTGTAAAATATTCCTGATGTTTGCCGTATGATAGGAGAGGGTAATTAGGAGAGGCTTTTTATCTACATATATGGTTTTGCAAGCTAAGCTTTATATTCAGTACGTGAGGTATGATGACATGACCGATTATTCAGTATGATACATCACTAGTGTTCGCTTGGGGTTCTAGTGTAAGAGAACAAGTGAACAAATCTGAGAACAGAAAACGGCAGCAATCGCAGGGAGAGTCATCACTATCCTCAAGATATTAACATGAAGAATTAAAATTGCAATGTATATGTTTATATAATTTGTACAAAAATTGGGATAAAGTTTCTTTAAGGATGAATATAAAAACTCCAAAAGCGACGTACATTTCTTCATTGAACTGAAATTTGTCGACTTGATACGAAAATATGTCTGGTTTTGCTGCTCTGCATGTTTGTGAGCTACAGAATTTCATGAACCAAAAATAGGAATTGGAAACCAGTTTTTGCAGACGAACAGTTTTCAGCTGTCATTAGTATGATAATTTATCTGGACTGTGCAAGAAGTACACTGACTTGAACTAGGATTCACTTCTCTTGTAGCGGTTTCTTGATACTTATGATCAAACTGCGAGGTCATGATTTGGGAAATGACAGAAGAAACAGAGCATGATGTATCTGCTATCATAAACTTCTGAATGTGTACTTAGTACAAAAACCATTATTTACCTGTGTGTATAAAATTCAAGTTGTGACACAAAATCACCTATTGTAGTTGGTTAACTTTGTTTTTAACGTTGACGGGCGAGTCATGATGGGATGTTAAATTTTTAGTAAAATTGTAACAATTTTGCAAGTGAGGGTGCTCATCTTAACTTATTTTAGAACTAATTAGTCAATTTCCTGGACATCTCTCACAAAAAGATAAAAATAAGCAATGTAAAAGGGAGCATCTTTAATATCACGCGTTTCGGTATGTAGACATTCGATTTTCAGTCCTGAAATAGACAGAACTTAAACTTATAATATACTGGGAATAAAACAAAGACACACACATTTGTCTCTGTAACCTAAAATCTAATTTCTTGCATTCATGAAACAATTTAACGTGTACCTCTGTTCAGCCACATGCATCCATCCCCTATTAAAGAAAATTTAAACTGATTTTTAATAGCTATTGGACAGGATATAACTTCAGAAGTTTTTTGCTCGTAATCATTCCTAGGTAATTCTGTTCCCATATTCTATCATTGATCGCTTCCTCATACAAAGAGTATATATTATTGCATTGAATGATGCATAGTCAAGTTTTAGAACTACTAAAAAATTTCTGATGTCCATTTTACCTCACAATGTTGCCTTTTTTAAGAATAATTTTAGAATCATTTTTCTATAAATAGAATAGCGGCACAGTGTGAGGCAGCTCGATGCCTGAAGAAGGCATTATGCATGAAAGCCTATGCACAATTAAAAAATTTAACTCTTCGTTATAAGTCAGGTAAATTCAAATCAGAATAGGAAACACACCAACACTTCAACATCAATGTCTATGAAATAGTGCTGTATGTACTCAAATTTACTTTCAATCGAATCGGCAGTCTATATTCCGATCTTTAATCCCAACAAGAAGGTCTTTCACAAAACCAAGATTTTATTATTTCGTCCTAAAATTTTGATTCCTCATAGCCATTCAACTTAAACTCATCTATAAATTTAGGGTCAACTGTAGTTTGGGTCTTCGTAACGGTTTTTAATTCCTTCTTAGACAGAAACACATACATACACCTCCTACCCCTCCTCCCCCGGAATTATTGTCACTAGAATCCAGCCGTGTTGCCGGACGACTAAGATCACTATGTGCAAAGCTGGACAGACCGTTCTATCCGCACTCCGCCACCGTTCTTCGTCCGAGGATGTTGTTCTCGTTGCTGGTACTCTTAGAATTCAATAAAATAGAGAGAGAGCCTTAGTCCATGAACTATTTTGCTATTTCACTTGAAGAGTCATTCTAAATATTAATTGTCTTATGAAACAGTTATAAAGTAGTTGATGTTATTTTTCATGATGTGGAAATGGTAATATAAATGGTGAATTGTAATGTCAGGTGAGTTATTGAAGAATATTTTAATAATCAGACCATTTTACATACATCTTTGCACAGGATAAACGGACGTGGTGCACCATGTACGATGAGCTGCTCATCGGATAAGATGTCCATCAGAGTCTGAAACTTGACACTCAATTGGCAGAGCAATTTGGTATTCAATAGACGAAAGTTTAATGAAACTTGACACTCAATAGGCAGAGCAATTTGGTATTCAATAGACGAAAGTTTAATGAAACTTGACACTCAATAGGCAGAGCAATTTGGTACTCAATAGACGAAAGTTGAATGAAACTTGACACTCAATAGGCAGAGCAATTTGGTATTCAATAGACGAAAGTTGAATGAAACTTGACACTCAATAGGCAGAGCAATTTGGTATTCAATGGACGAAAGTTTAATGAAACTTGACACTCAATAGGCAGAGCAATTTGGTACTCAATAGACGAAAGTTTAATGAAACTTGACACTCAATAGGCAGAGCAATTTGGTATTCAATAGACGAAAGTTTAATGAAACTTGACACTCAATAGGCAGAGCAATTTGGTACTCAATAGACGAAAGTTTAATGAAACTTGACACTCAATAGGCAGAGCAATTTGCTATTCAATAGACGAAAGTTGAATGAAACTTGACACTCAATAGGCAGAGCAATTTGGTATTCAATAGACGAAAGTTTAATGAAACTTGACACTCAATAGGCAGAGCAATTTGGTACTCAATAGACGAAAGTTTAATGAAACTTGACACTCAATGAGCAGAGCAATATGGTACTCAATACATGAAAGTCCATCGTATTCAACTGGCAAATGAATGTCATAGTTAATTGAGAGATGAATATAGTATTCAATTACCGACTACAGTATTTAATAGATGTGAAATGTAGTTCTCAGCTGACAACCGACCATACTAGTAGTGCTCATCGACGAAATAGAAAGGTGCTTGACAGAAAAATGACTGTATTGGTAAAATAAAGAACACTTGAGTTTCGAGTGAGATGATGGAGCTTCATATTTAATTTTTTAAGTCTCTTGTATTATCGGTTGAAATATTTCAAATATCAATAGAAGTAGCTCAAAATTAATTTCTATAGAAGATAAAAAAACGATGAACACAATTTCTATTGCCAATAAATTTCATCCATAAATAGGAACCAACATTAGTTTTCAAATGTATTTGTGTAAATATATTTCTGAAATGAAATAAAATCGAATACCCATATTCGTAATTCAAAAAGAAATGCTAATTTTCTGGCCCTTCTTTTAGAGTTGTCCTCGTGTAGAATACGACGCTGAAATCCAGCAATTTTAGCAAAATACTCCTGGTGCACCTAACACCAACTCATGACCAAAACAAAAGTAAACGTTACCTCAAGCAGAATGATCGAGAATGTAAGTCATCTTCATCTCACATTTTGCAACTGCTTTCATACGCTTTTAGTTTCTATGCATGGAGTTGTTTTTTTTTAGGAAGTGAGAACAAGCTTAGTTCTCACCACGAGGACGTTTGAACTGAAGGTCCTGCAGAATGATCGAGAATGTAAGTCATCTTCATCTCACATTTTGCAACTGCTTTCATACGCTTTTAGTTTCTATGCATGGAGTTGTTTTTTTTTTAGGAAGTGAGAACAAGCTTAGTTCTCACGACGAGGACGTTTGAACTGAAGGTCCTGTGATGCTAGTTGTGTGCTCACGCTGGCGCAGATATTTTCGCCACTAAAACTTCAACACATATGGAGCTCAAAATAGTTATTATTTTTACTACTTACAGAATTGGGGGAAACTGCGCAGGCAGGCAGGCAGGCCTGACATCTTTTTGTATGAGATCTATTTGTTCATATTTACCTGTGAAATAGTATAGCGAAGTTATGTGCTATTTGCCGGAACGAAATGTTTGCGAAAGAGTTCATTTTTCTCTTCCATTCATACAGAATGTCAGTAGATAAAATACAAAGTTTTATAGCATAAAATAAATGCCAAAAAAAATTACCTGGGCAGATGAAAAAATTATTGACATTCCGACACTTTTTCACAAAAGTGTGAACTTATGAACAAAATAACTGAGCGCGTGGAATATGTTTCAAATCTTTTCAATTGAAATCATCTTAGCGGAGTCGAGCTCCATATTTCAACTAATACTTTATTTAAAAATAGACGAGTGATATATATACCACATGGTACAGAATAATCAAAACACAATATTCTCAATAAGCATGCTAAGTAATGAGAGCCGCAAAGTGTTATCTGAATCAATGTCTCGTCTCAGTAGATCCTAAGAAAAAATATTTTCGTCTTTTCGTGACACTACAGTGACCCACATCAGATTGAAATCCTTCTCAACCTTCTGAATACAAGTCACTTTTAATATAAAACTGAATAATCTGTGTGTGTGCTGAGCATTTATTCGCAGCAGTTATAATTCGCTGGAAGATTTGGAAACCCATTTTCGTATTAGAACTCACACTGCCTCAAATGTCTACGCCCTGTGTACAGGAAGAAGTGATCGTGCACTGTCCGTACCATATAGTAACTTCTAAGCCAAATTTCTGATACTACAAGTCGTGCATAAAATAATTTAGAGCCCTGAAAAACCTGACGAATAGAAGAAACTCCAACTAGTTTCTGTCTATTGCCGTGGTTCTGCCGCGCGTAAAACCAAGTGACACTACCGTTATCTGAAGACACTAGTTCTGTCCCGTCATTCGTAGACACTAGTTCTGTCCCGTCATTCGTAGACACTAGTTCTGTCCCGTCATTCGTAGACACTATTTCTGTCTCGTCATTCGTAGACACTAGTTCTGTCCTGTCATTCGTGGACGCCAGTTCTGTCCTGTCTGGTACAGGGCGGTTCCATAAGGCGGGTCTTGAAGAAGTCGAGCCCCATCTGGAGGTGGTTCCCTACCCACAAGACCGGTTGCCGTGTGTCAGATACGGCGTTGAAGCCTTGCCAAGCCATCTATACTTTTGCACAAAAAATAAAGTTTGTTGCTCTCAGGGCGCATCTCAAAGTAAAATGATGGGTAAATAATTTCAAAATTTATCTGATTCAGTGATGATTACACTTTTAAACGTCTATGAGTATTGTTACATTGAACAATTATGTATAGTTTGTTCAACCAGGAGTTTATAGTTCTGTGACCATATGATCACTCAGTCAATTTTCACAGAAAATACACATGTTGGTAGTGGGTAATAGTTATGTGGTAACTGGTAGGGGACATTTAGTAGGTGATATGTGATAAGTGGCAGGCGGTGTGTGGTTGGGCAGTATGTGACAGGTGCTAAATCGACAGCTGCAATTTTTGAACGAATGGTTGCTTTGATGTTCTCAATGAGAAATTTTCTTCTCTGCATACGGACTCGAAAATCTTATATAAAAATACAATATTTCATGTATATACTTTCATATATATATATATATATATATATATATATATATATATATATATATATATATATATATATATATATATATATATATACATATATACTTCTTTATATCTTCTTCGGTATTGAACCAAGAATGGGCCAAACGGCTAGTTCCTATTGCCTTATTCTATTCTATATATCTAAGTTAAGTTAGGATAGGATTATAATTGTAAACTTCATATATATTTCTTGTCATAAATTCATTTTTGCCCCTCAAATACGTAATTTTTAAACTAACTCCAGGAGTTGCGGCATAAAGATGCTAGTTTTTTCAAGAGGGAGGGGCATTTCCAGCAATACCAGAGGCACAGAAGCCAAACACAGAGGCCGTCGCCGGAGCTTGAACTCAGACCAGACTACATCTCGTATGAGAGTCTGTGTTACTGGACTGCTTGTGTTATGCCAGTTATGAGGAGCTCTCTCACCTGCTGTTGCTAGGCGCCAGGTCGAAACATCTTGCAGTTTACCCTTAAAATGGACGCATTTTCACAATCTATGAACAAATTGTACTATGCAATGATGCTTGTTCAAGCCAACGCCGGCAACTAAATGGAAATGTTTGTTTTGAAAGGAACTCTTTAATTTTTCGTGTGTTACTGACTTGTTCTGCTCTTTGTGCTTCTACCCGTAAAAGTTCTTAAATTTATTTGGTGAACCAGAGCTCCATTAAAATTTCTTGCGTGCTTGATAGAGCTGAAACTCGGCGTACAAAGAATATATGAGATGAATAGCAGAAAAAAATATATGATACTTGTCACTCCTGATACATTCGTTTCTCGGGATACAAATGCGAACTCTTTTTCAATACCACATTAAAGAGAAGAAAAATATTCTCATTGGATGAAGATAGCGCAAGAGAATATTGTCCGTACATTAAGTTTCTGCTTACTTTTCAGAGTTATGTTCAAATAGAATTGTTTGCGATTGAGGCCATAGAAAAATGTTTCATGCAACAGCAGTTGCGGTGGGGTTATGCCTTTTTGGGGTAACACAATCACAAGGGCCCCAGGTGGGTGTCTGCAACCCCTACCAGACGACGCGGGCCTTCGACCAGGCTTTCATCTCGAAGGTGAGACACAAAAAATAGTTTTGGTCGTGTGTGAGGCTCTAGATTTGTGCTGTTAATTGAAGCACAGAAGACAGTCTGAGAGCTGTAAGTGAATTATGGATGTATATTGTGTCTGCTTCTTCGTGCTTTCCATAGAATACAGTGCACAACATAACTTCCTTTTTTTCAAAGCAAAGCGCTTTGAAAAAGGGAAGTTATGTTACTGCACCTTGTATGAGATGGAGCTTGTATCAGAGTACTCAATTCGTGAACTCAAGAGTTGTACGATAAACCTGTGCACGTAAGCGTACGATACTTTCCTCTTCTTCCATCTAAATTTTGATTCAATTTAGAAATTTTACACTGACGGAAGAATAAACATAACATCGACATGAACTGTAAAGCAAGATACCAAACTTTTTTCGGATGCCAATTTCCCCTCGAACGATTTTTTTGCAAATTTTCAATTAGAATGTACTCATCAAATTTTACAAATTGAATAATGTTTTCATACGCATCCACTTTGGTAATTATTAAAACGAATAGACCTGCAGGAATGACCACCTTTACAAAGAGACACACTGAAGTCGCCTAAAGTTAAGTCTGTACATTTGCCTAAAACATTTGATACTTTTAGTAACTCCCAGGTAAACGTAGTCGCCGAATTGACGGTTAAATCCGTCTATGAATGATAATTTTGATGAAAATTTTCAGATGTATACGAAAAACACTGTTAATCTCGCGAAGAAGTTAGACATCTGTTCGATAACGCACGACAACGCTCAACTGTGGATGCGTTAAGAGAAATTTTCAAATCAATGAGCGGCTTGCTTGGTAGATACAAGCTACCAAGCTACCTGCTAACATCGCAGGGCACTAGGTCTAGTAAGGGAAGTATTGACCTAATCTTGAAGATTTGCCCATGCAAACAAACATAAATGCGTGATGAGTAGACGTTGGGTCTTTAGATAAACTGGCAGTGTATTTATTTAGGTGGTGAAAGGGATTTTGAAATCTTTTATGCGAGGTTAAAGGAAGCAAAGAGTGCCAATAAATATAAGAGAGCTTAAGTTTGACTTAAGGTGCAACAAATAATAATATAAAACTAAAAGACCCCAGTAGCTGCTATCTAAACGCAATTTTGTTCAAATGAAAGCCAAAAATTTTGCTGTTGCATGCAGCAATTGTCTGGGAAATATTTTATCTAAAATTCCCTTTGAAATTATAATAAATAGGGACTACAGGATGTCCCAATTAAATGTACTGGTTCTTTTAGTGATCATTAGTCATGTACTTTTCAATTTAAGTACTTTTTGTGCACGACACAAATCTGAAGGGCCTAATTAAAGGCACTACGTTGCCCTTATTAAGGCTTATCACAACTGATACTAGAATAACAAATACGTGAATAGTAGGTGTTCAAAGAATAAGTTTATTTTTTAGGACATGCAGTAGTCATTGCTAGCATTTTTTTTATGCTATCTGAATGATTGCACTAAGTCTCACACACCAAAACTACAAGCAGTTTTAGATGAAAAATTTTATCTTTCATAGAAAGTTTGATCTTTCATAGATACTTGGGCATAGAAATGCCTAACGATTTTTTTTTGCGGGCGTTCTGAATGTACATATTTTATTTTAAGGTTTCTTTCTTTCTCCAGCTCGAAGAAAACCAAGAGGAATACTCCTTTTTGCTCACCTCAGGTCCAACGTTCGGATGCCAGAAGATAAAATTCCTACCCAACGGAACGTACAACTACAACTTCGTTGACCTGTAAGAACTTAAATCCTTATCATGTAGGATCTTCTTTGTGAACAATTATTACATTTTTAACTAGTGAGCTACTATAATTAATACAATACGGTAACAAATTGTATGTTGTAGGGTTGAAGTGCATTAATTTCGTCGTAAAATTCTCTGAGAGGATGAAGAACAGTTGAAAAATCGAGTGCAGTTTCACAAAAAGTACAGCAAGTATGGTACTTTCACTCCTTGATATTCAACTTTCTGAATGGTTAAATGATTAAAATTTGATTCATAGCTCCAAGCCATAATAAGATCCCTAATTTACAGACGTAAATACGTCATTTATGGTGTTGTTAAATGATTTATATTACAAAGGGCTAACTATCTATGTTAACTTTCAAGAGTGGTAGTATGGAAAATAGAAAAAAATCACTCTTCCATTATATGAACCAACGAAACCAAATAGCCAATACGAATTATTAAGTATTTTATGGAAGCATCGCAGATTTTTTAGTCATAGAATGCAAAATTTAAGAAGCCCTATAATGTTACAAATTAGCCAGTATGAAGGTGACACCAACCTAACTGGTAACTCAAGATTAAAAATATTTTGTAAGACTCATTCTATTGTGTAAATGTAAACATAAGTTCTATGGTCCAGCTCAAACAGCAGAGTGAACGCGTCTGGATCCTACCGAATGACGCCGTTCTCCTTCGACTCGCCCGCCTCAATCACACTGTTTTCTCTGCCTTTTGGAGGTGAGAGCGCTGTGTTAGTAGCAGCCACAGTACAGTAAAGTACACTTTACTGTACTGTGGTAGCAGCCATGCTTGAATAATCGACACGTGTGTTTCATGTCTCTAACCTTTCCAACACGAATTTTAAGACCGCCCCCTTTAAATTCCCTCTCTTGTGTTCAATCCCCTAATCAATTTGAATTAACATACAAAATATACGCTTACGATAAGTTCTTGAGGCTGTAAATATGTTACTGCATAAGGACTCCTAAAACACTATTATATCAATCGGTAAATTCTATATTTTGCTTAGAACCCTGCAGAATATTATTTATAACTTGCATTATGCGGCTTTAATTATACTGACTGTAAGTGTATCAGGAGCACGTGCGACACACAGGTCAGGAGAAACATAATTACAACTTCAAGCAATATTGATGTGCTGAACACAAACAAGCATTTAAGTTAGATTGCAATGGGTGGAGGCAGGGAATAGTTTTAATCTTAACTAGGCTGATAGATTAATTCGAAGGCAGAATTTTTGAGAAACGAGCCTGTGATGAACAAGAACGTCCAAAGAGCGGGAGCGTCCAAGGAGCGGGAGCGTCCAAGGAACGGGAGCGTCCAAGGAACGGGAGCGTCCAAGGAACGGGAGCGTCCAAGGAACGGGAGCGTCCAAGGAACGGGAGCTTGGCTAGTAACATAAGTTTGCCCCATTTATAATCTCCCCACCAGAGTGAGATGACTGAGAATCCGCTCTTCTCACCAGCTGATGAAGAAGAAGGTGCTTACCCTAACATTTATTTCCGTGACCTCTAGGAGTAGTGCGTTTAGTTCCCCTAAACAACCCTCATAAATACCTTACAATGGTTTCATCCCTACTCTAACTAACTGCGATCAAGCATCCAATGTTAAGAGATTACTTATTATTTTTGCATCTCACCGAACATTCATGAATAATTTTACTTTTATAGTGTATTATGAAGTATGTACAAGCTTACACGCTTGAAATACAAGCTTACACGTTTACAAGCTTGAAGTACACGCTTTCACGCTTGAAGTACACGCTTACACGCTTGAAGTACACGCTTACACGCTTGAAGTACACGCTTACACGCTTGAAGTACACGCTTGAAGTACACGCTTACACTGTATTTTCAGAGCTGGGGTCAGCACTGGGCATGGTGAGCTTCAAGGTCCTACGAGCTGACGAAGACTTGCTCGTCCTTATCTCCTGCCAGAATTACGGCCTCATCCGCACTCGTGAGTTCAGTTGTAGATGTAGACTTCCATCACTGGCAGCTTCCCTCTACCAGCGTCACGTTACTTTACTTTTCCTCCTCCTCTAAGCGATGCATTGTTCAATAAAGCACATCCTCTATGTTAACACTTCGTTCTAATATGGTTGTGCTTGTAATTGAACGGCTATTGCTACACATATTGTGAGTTGGAAATTCTAGATTGAAGAGTAGTGCAAGCTAGGAAAGGCTCAAATCCAACAGTTTTCTTATATATTATCACTTTAAATTCCAGAGCAACTCCACGTACTCATTCCTGAGTCGCAAAGCGCTACGATTGTGGCGAAGGAGATGCACGAGATTATTCAAGCTGCTCAAGTTCCTCTTGCCAGCTACCTGAAGGAGGTGCAACAAACCTGCCCAGCTGGAGCTCGTCGGTCAATATGGCAATTGCTTTCCTTGTACCGCTGGCTTGTGAAGTTTGGCATCATTCCTCCCATTATTGGTAACCCCCAGGAACCTTCACTGTACTCTGGTGTAGCTGCTCCAGGAAGTTTTGTACTCGCTCCCCAATTTGTTCATCAACAAGCACAAATTGCAGTCCCTGGTAAGGGATCTGTTTCTTTGCCAGCCGCCCAGTCTTCTGTGTTCCCTCATCCAGCACCTGCTGTAGGCTTTCTGAACGAAGTGCCTTATTTCTTTGACCAACAAATTTCTCCTAAAATTTATCCTCAAATTGGCTTGCAACAGTTCCAAAATCCAGTTCAGATATACTCTGGAGTTCCTGCAACACATGACACTTTTGCCGTACCTCAGTTCCCGTATGTGGTTTCCAACAGCTTGGCTATCGATGGTTTTCCCTCACACCCAGGGCGACCATTAAGCGTCCCTAAGCCCTCCCAGCCCATTCAGGTGAACAAATAAGAGCCTAAAGTACACAACAGATTCTATTCTCACTGATAACACATACATGGTACTTTATGAACGGATATTGGTAATGCATCGAGAATATCTACACAAAATAACGGTGATCAGCATTGAGAAGGAAGTGTGCTCGTTCATGAGCTAAATTTGATTCGAAAATGCAACTCAGGTTGTAAAACAAAAGCTTGTGATGAGAAGGGAAGTTATTCATCCACAATTAACGTGGTCATAACTTATTAAAACTTGCGTTCAAATGTTATTCGGTAAAAAATTGCTGTCAACATATTGCATAAGGCTAACAAGCTATCTCATTACAGACAGGCACGTGAATATTAAACAGGCATTATTTTTAAATTTATCTTTTAGAATAGTATCGAGATGAAACGAGGCATGCAGTTTGAGAAGAAAAATTAACAGCCATTGTTATGCAAAAACAAAGAAACATTTTAGGAAATCTTATATGTAGTGTATTTATTTGTTGTTATTGTAAGACGTGTTAACGATTGTACCCTTCTCGATCCACTGAAGTAATAATATCATAAAATACATGAGTTAAGAACTGCTTGAGTTACGTATTTTAAAACATTTGAACATAGTTTTAAACAATAACCTCGTCCAAGTTCATAACCTGAAGCGGGGGCCAGCAGTGCTGGGTGGAGACAGTTAAAGCCATTAATGGAGTACAAGAAGGCTGTCTTGGTGCCCTATTTTGAGCAGCGTTGTACAGTCAAAAGATACAAGGCGCTAGCATTTAGCTCAAACCGCTCAGATGTGTTTCCTTCATTGTTTTAGTAGAGCGTGATGGAAGTGAGGATACAGAGTGGTACGTATAACTGATCCTGGTAATTGTTTTTGCTTGAAAAAATTACGTAACAGCTCACCAGGTTTTTCATTTGCTCTGAAAATACAATTACAAATGAACGCTATACACTTTTCGTAATTTTATGGAAAAAACGCAGTTTCAGGACATGGATGCTTTTCAAATGAGATTTAATATTAGTGAATACACTAAAACTTCGTAGCTTATATAGTAAAGTTTGTTCAATAAAAATACGTATTCAACATTTTAAAACCTATTTGCGAGAAAGTACTCTACGAAGTAAAAACTAGAAATGACAATTTATTTAGTAATCCCATAAATTAACCTCACTTTCTCATAGGGTGAGTCAGTCTTGGCATGGATAAACATGTATGATATCATCACATTTGCTTCACCACAACTACATCACCATCAGACCACAGCTTTTTCATTATAGTTATTTTACCACAACTCAACTAGTACTCATCAAAATCTATTTATTCACAACTTTTTAACAGTAATCATTTATCTTAGCAAAGAATCACCAGATCTAATTTACCACAGCTATTTCACAGAATCTGTTAATCCCCCTAACTATGTTACGACACTCATTAATCATCGGTCGTTCCATCTCATATTTTTACAGGCTTTCGTACTTTCCCTTACCTGTAAAATTGATGTTTGTAGTATTACCAATTACCAAGTACGTTCGGGCATTCCTAAAGTTCACTGGAAAGTTGACTGTATTCCATTTTGTATGCAGTATACTCGTATGCATCTAAAGAGATCCGAAATTCTGGAGGCTAGACATTGTGGAAGATCTGATAGCGATAGCTTCGAAAATTGCTCACGCCATATGTATAAAAGTCATGTTAAGTCACATCGGTTTAAAAAATTTAAGATTTTAATTTTCCGAGGAGAGATCTGAGACTATTTTTGGGAACTGATCTTCACGGTCCAACATGCAGGTAAGATGATGTTCTCAAGTTTAAGTCTAGACGACCCAGAGGTGAAAGACCTTTGTTAGATCTTGTGCCATTCTAGTAGGGAGGAAGGGCGTGTGGTACGACTCCCTTATGCCCTATACGAGTCTACTCAGGGCGGCATGGACGAATAAAGGCAAGAGAACTTGAACTTGAACCTCACTCTGATCTTCGTCTCCGCTCAGGCAGTTTCTGGGAACAGAACGCACGCTCGTTCGAAGGAAAGAAATCGTGGTGAATAAATCGCAACGCTCAGTGAAATACTTCATAAACCAATGAAGAACTCTTGACATCCCTCGTAGAGTGTTTTGACTCTCCGAGTAACAACACTAATTACTATTGTGGCTAATATTGTATCCGAGTTTCTTTCTGAAATACGCATGCTTTTTTATATACTCGTGGTGTAGGTCACAGGATGTGTGTGAAAAGACTGAAATTAATGCATCTCACCCATCTTTGTCTCGGATGAATACAACACGAGTCCTAGAAGTGAGAGTGAATAAAGACCTGTGGCAGTCTTGAACTGTTGTTCGTAGTTTCATATAATTACGATATTTCCAAAAACTACATGAATGCTACCCAAGAATAATGTCATACTAATCTAATAGCGTACGATTCACCGTAGTTTCTCGAGTCTTAAATCAGACTCTGAAGAAGAGAAAACTCTTTTTAACCTCCATAATACAAATGTAGTATGTCCAGTAAAACAAAAACCCTCGAAAAAAACTGAAAGTTTTTCAACATTCTTTCACTTTGCTTCCGTTGGAATAACTCTTTTCTAAAATTCTATTAAGCAGAGGCGACAGCCTACAACACAGCTTTAGTGTACAGATATACAGGCACGATCAGACAATGGATTTCACGTATACTTGTAATTATTTCTATTATATTCCTGGTTTAACCACCTCGGTATTCGCGTGTACTAGTCCTTCTGTGCACGTACAGACTATTTCTTATGAAATGCTGTATACATTTTTGCTAAATAGATGATATATTTGCCCTGTTCTTTTTCATAATCAAAATGCATCGTTCTGGATGTTTCGAAGTAATAAGAAACCTGATACTTTAGTTTTCTAAAATCTGTACTGTTTTGGACCAGCAGTATTTTAGCTTCTACGGTTCAAGACGACAATGCCAATACAATATGGTGGCGACAATAGAACGAAAATAAATACGAACAAAGTTCGTGCTATGACTATAGATCATTTTAGTAATGAATGCAAGTACACTAAAAGATTCCATTGATTTATTACGAAGTTTTGTTTCACAATTCCGATACACAATAGAACATATTTTACGGAAGCGACGAAACAGTTTCTATATACATACACTTATATATGGTGCTCTTACGTTAAAGAAACTTGTTTTTAGTGAATGAGAACTGATCATTTCAGTGCAAAATACTTGAGGTTAAATGTTAATATGTACACTTGAGTTAATGACTGACTAAATGAGGTATTTATCCATCAACGAACATACAAGTACGTGGACTAAAAGCAGAAGTAAATGGCGAGATGAAATTGACCATCCATGTTCAAAGTTGAATAAAATTTATAAAGTGCATGGTATTTTGTGGTCATCAGGCATCCTCTAAGCTATGTTTCGTTTTATAGCGTCTTTTCCTCTGCAAAAATATGATGTTCTTTCAGTGTTTCCATGAACACACAGAATGTCCCTTCAGGATGCTGTCGTAAATCAGTTCATCCAAGTAAACTTGTTGAACACAGATGCAGTGCAAGAAATCACCACGGAAAGGAGGTCGCACTAGCTTTAAAAAATTGAATTTATTTGAAGGTAAACAATTTGAAGTATATGAGAGAGAAAGGTATAAATAATATGAATTGTAATTCTAAAATTGAAATGTGTGAAGAGAAATTCTTCAGCTTAGGTACTGCATACTTTTTTCACTTGAGAGTTTGGAAGGTCACCTTCATGTGACCTTCAAAGAAGCAGATATATTTTACTGTACCTGCTCTTGGCACACCAATTAACGCTGCCGGACCGAAAAACCACCTTCGATAAGGAAATCCGAAGCCATGCTCGCCATAAACCTCAAGATTAACATGGCTGTTCGGAACGAATACATGTTGACTTCCAATGAACGTGATCGTCAACCCTTACAGCTCGAACATGCATGCCTTGGACGTAACCTTACCTGGAATATTGGAATACAAGACAAGCATGACTATGCAATACTTCGGGATACATGGATGTCTTTTCTAGAGTTCAGTGCCTTCGAGCAAACCGGTTGTTGTGCAGAGTGTGGCATTTGAAGCTTCAAGATGACAACATATAACTGGAAAAATTCATTGCTTAGGCGGAATTTTATAGTCGACCTTGGGGGAATAATATTTCCCGAAATTCCAAGTTCAGGTTGCTGTTCTCACGGAATCGTTCCTTAACGTCGAATCAGCTACCCACAGTTGAATGATCCTACATCTTTTGAGGCTCACACTGACAAGAACTGAGTTAGTTCAGTTCTCGGAGCTAATTTGACTACCTTATCACAAGAGCCACAATTCGTCATCCTTTTCTCAAACTTGAGCTGTTTTATATTTGAGGAAAATTATGCCTCATTAGATAGTTTGTATTTTACAAGGAATGAGAAAGTAAATTTTTATTACTTACACTACTGAGCAAATATTTGGATGATGATCTCAGCCAGTTTGCGATGATTGAATGACAGGTACATTTCCACACAACGTTCAGGTAGAGAGCACCTAACTTTTTTCGATTTTCATGATTTGACATACAGTGTACATGTATCATACACGTGTGGATTGCACGGTTCTCCAATAATAAGCATTCGTGGCTTATAATCTTATTTAAAATGTACTTTGATGTTACATTTCAGGCAGAATAGAGGCAGTGATCAGAAACGTACCTCACTTACTCTAACATGAAGCTGCTCCTGACGACCGTGGCGAGCCTGTGTCTCCTGCTGGGGGTGCACGCTCAGACGCCTCAGATCGGCTTCTGCAACACCTACCAGACGACGCCGGCTTTCAACCAGGCGTTCATTGCAAAGGTGAGTACTTGTAGGATTAAATTTTGCGGCACGAGATTGATTTCCTGCACCAGCTTCAATTCTAAAAAAACTGAGAAATAACCTTCGAACAATGCATATGCAGCTGAACTAAACTGAGGAATTGGGGAAGACGATACATTTTTTGGTGTTCAAAGCCGTCCGTGTGTGTTGTCAGTTTAGTTATAAATTGATGTAGAGTCGTTTCGAATATATATTAATATGCAGGATGCCGTAACTAAAATTCAAGATGTCTACATTGAAATATTAACAATGTATTCCTCCACACGTCTGAATTTATTGCTTTTAGATTTGGTTTCCTTAGTATTTCTTGATAGTTTTCTGCTTGAAAAATATTTACTTAAATGAGTAAATCTCATTCGTATTTTAGGTGTCTCGGGAGTTGTAGTATTTACTAGGTAAATTAAAATATTTACCGTAATTTGTTCACTATTGCAATTTTTTAAATCGAGATAATTTTTGAGACAAATCTATAATTTTAAAAAAGAATCTTGAAGAAACTACAGTTACAGTCAGGTTTACTTAGACCTCCTTCAGGTCTAACGGTGTTTCTTCTCAAGCTGCAGTCTGACTTAACTAGTCTTAACTTAACAATAACTTAAGTGATGCGTAATTGTGATTTCTAAAAAAGTGCAATAACGTGATTTTTTTAAATATATGCTCTGGTATGCATTGAACATTTTTATCCTTCTTATATATCTTCTTCAGTGTTAATCAAAAAGCAGGAATTGAAACCTTGAAAAAGCATTCAAAATTTCACTTCTTTCCTCCTCGCTTCGTTTCACCAATTTCGCTTCTTTACTTCTCGTTTTATGTCACAAAATTCACTTCTTTAATCCTCGATTCATGTCAGAAATTTTACTGCTTTACTTTTCGCTCTATGTCACAAATTTCACTTCTTTACTTCTCACTTCATATCACAAATTTCACTTCTTTATGTCTCGTTTCATCTCACCAATTTCACTTATTGATTTCTCGCTCTACGTCACAAATTTCCCTCCTTGTTGCAGATGCAGGCGAATGAAGAAGGCTTCTCATTCCTGCTGACATCCGGACCCAATCTCGGGTGTAAAAAGCTGACGTTTTTCCCCAACGGAACTTACTTCTATGACTACGTGGGCGAGTGAGTCCGGGGTTCCCCACACTTATTCCAATGACAATTTGCCGGTGCACTGTATCAACAAAATTTTAATTCCCTCAAGAAGAAAAGAAAGAATATTCGATGTTTATTCAGCTTCCAAATTTTGCTTGTTATCCAAATGAAAAAATATACATTCGCTGTTATGGTAAAATATGTGAATAAATGTCGAGATTGAGTTCTAAATAGCTAATATAAATCATACTAATGAGACAGGACGTGAGTACAGCATGTACTATGTATTCTACAAGAAATGTCCGCGCTTATCCGACGTAAATATAAAAGTTTAAACAGTTCTTCTCCTCAGCGAATAAGTTGTACGGTGACCACAATACACCAGTAAAAAACAAGTGTATCACTTGAAAATAATCGATTCACTATTTCAAGTCACTAATATTGAGGGTTTATGAGTTCTGATGGAAGTAACCATCACCGCAAAAACCAAATGAAATATGATACTTTGTATTAAGTACAGTGTCAAAATTTGTTTTTAATTTAAATTTATAACTGATGGTAATAAAAAGGAAAACTTGTAAAACTAGTAAAATTGTTTTGCAGAACAAACAATCACGTGAACGCGTCAGGGCCGTACAGAATGGTGCCATTCTCCTTCAGTAACCCTGCGACCATCGAGATGTCCTTGCTGCCTTATGGAGGTCAGACCTGTTGCTTACTAGGCTCCTTATGTTACTTACTAACATCCTTACGTTACTTACTAACCTCCTTATGTTATTTACTGACCTCCTTATATTACATACAAACCTCCTTATGTTACTTACTAACCTCCTTATGGAGGTTACTTACTGAATGGCGGTCAAACCTGTGACTTACTGAATGGCGGTCAGACCTGTGATTTACTGAATGGTGGTCAGACCTGTTACTTACTGAATGGTGGTCAGACCTGTTACTTACTGAATACACTAAATAAAAATATTCCTATAGCTTCCAAACATTTAACTGGGAGTAATTCAAGACGTATAGCAAGTCTACAAGCTAGGAATTTTTCTCTTCTTGTCTCATTGAGACAATCATGTTTGTTTCCAAGGCTGAACTCGTTAAAGTCTGCGGTTCCAGAGAATTTCTCAGCAAGTGAAATATAGAAACTGCACCACATTTAAAAATAGAGGTTAACAGCACCAATCAATCAGCACCTCATCCGTGACGGTTACATCACTCCTCATCCACGACGGTTACATCACTCCTCATCCGTGACGGTTACATCACTCCTCATCCGTGACAGTTACATCACTCCTCATGCGTGACGGTTACATCACTCCTCATCCGTGACGGTTACATCACTCCTCATCCGTGACGGTTACATCACTCCTCATCCGTGACGGTTACATCACTGCGCATGAATTTATTTCATTAGAGAGGTACTGAGGTAGGCAGCGGTGGCACCGTGACAGGACACTGCTGACACTGTGATGTTCTGTACGGTAGACAACATACAACGTCGTAACGGTATCTCAGATACACTCTAGTTACTGGTTAATGTGACTCGTTTCTAAAAGATGTTCAAAACTTCTTAGGGCGAGTAAGAACTAGTAAAAGAATGACTTCAACGTACAAACCTGCGTACTTATTTATGCTACAATTATTAGAAGTGCTTGTGAAGTGTATGTGTATCGTACTTTTGTGACTGATGTCTGTTATACATTTAAAATTTACTCGTGTTTTTTTTGCAGTCAATATTTGTTATTTCAGGTAGCACTTTTTAAACTAAAATCTTCAAGGCCCGAGTCTTCATGAATTATTTTACACTACAATATCTCAATGGATGACTTTATTTCAATTATTTGTGCTATCCCGTGGGTTGTGCCTAATGCCATTTTATGACTGTCTGCACCGTGAAAAATTGTTCATTCCAAACCACTGTGGAGTCATGAAATATTCTTAATTACAGCATTATTTCTATTTCAAAATCGAACAAAAACTCACTCGTTTGCTAGCTGAAATCTCATTAAAATTTGATACCTCTTAAACCTCGTACATTTTTACTCGTGCTGCTAGCAATAGATGCATGTAAATTTAGAGCAACACATATTTTGTGTCCTAGAACTTGGATCCATCGTGGGGACGATCAGCTACAACATTCTGCACGCTGATGATGACTTGCTCGTGCTGCTGTCATGCGTTAACATCGGTCTCATAAGATCCCGTAAGTTGTTCCTTGCTTTGCATTGTCGTCACTTCCAATTAAAATTTTTCACCTAGATTACTGAAAAGGTGGGTGACTTAATACGCTTCAATGTAACTGGAATACATTCTCAGAAAACAAGGTTTTGAATATCTCTTCTTTGAATACTCATCTTAAGACACCCATAGGATATCTGAGTGCCTCGGGTGAAGTAAGTACATGCAGTACGCATATTCAGTATCTCAGAAAAACACAAGAATTATCATATCCATGAATACACCAGTAACTTAGACCTGAAAAAATCATGCCGATATTTGAAAATTCTGAAATTTCTGCGAGTCGCAAATCTTAAACACGTAATGGGCAAAAATGTATTCGATGATGAAACATTGCACCTTCGTACTTCATTGTCCTACAAATATGATACATATTTCTTGAACGTGTGAACAGGCATAATTCGGCAACAATGGAAAAACACTTTACTGAATAAATCATTTCGGAATCAAACCTAATTACACCGTATTAAAATGAACATTTGAAGTTGATTCGAATACATACTCCATAAAGTAGTTCACAGTGTTTCTTTTTTAAACAAATGATGCGGGACTATTCTCATTGATATTATGTTGTCAGTATACAATTTAAATGAACACTATAGCTTAGGCTTTTAAAAGTGTTGTTCCCACAGGTGCATCTTGGAATCAGCTCAGAGCATTAAGATGGATTGCTCTTATACCTCATATATATTTTCAGCATGTTAGGAAATTAAACCTAAAACTTTACATTAATAACTCTTCGAGAATATGCATTTAATTCACTCTTCAAATTGTATCCCCCAGAACAACTTCACATTCTCGTTCCTCAAGCGAAAAGTTCCTCGATTTCTATCGAAGAAGTGAACGCAACAGTTCAAGAGATGGAGGTCCCCCTCGCTGATTACTTAGAAGAAGTCCAGCAAATCTGCAAACCCGGTCTCCGACAGCTTAATCCGTTGGGTTGGATCAGACGAATCTTCCGCAAATTAGGCATCAATCTACCATTCTACCTCAGTCATGATGATGCTTCGTTAGATCCTTTGTTGTACGCTCTTGTAACAAATCCCAACATCCAGTTCCCAGAAAGCAACGCACTTGTCCCTCATGCGTTCAGGCAAGACGCAAGCGTGTTTTCAAGTCAGGCATCTCCACCTTCATCTGTCGTTCCACCATTCGTTTATCCTCAACTCCCGTTCATAGCAGGCTTCCAACATCCTTATTTTGTGAGCCAGCAAGTGGGGCCGCAAGTTATGCCAAGTGTTCAGTTTGGATTACAACAGTTTCAAACACCCGTCCAGGCATTCTCTAAAATACCGGCTCCCACTGACAGTTTTCACGGACAGTCTTCTCAATTCTTTGGAACTCCTTCGAGTTCCTCACTCAAATACACAAGTAGGAATGATCAATCAAACTCAGTACCATTCTTCCTCGCTAACAGGCCTCCACAGCCCATACAAGAGGGTGAACGATAGTCGAACCTGTATAGGGCGTTCTACCAAGGATGAAGAATTGGGTGGAAAGTGTGTAAACATGGGCATTATTGTGTAACACTTCTCATTATTTACTACTCTTTAAATACTAGAAAAAATCAAAGGTAAATTAACAATTTTGGGACTAATCTTACAAAATTTGATAAATTAACTATTTATATGTTAGCGTTTTCTAGCTAAATTAGCAATAAGTAAAGTTAGTATATTTATACTTTTGTAGAATGTTTGCAGTTGCACTACAGAATATCTTCTATGACAGCTCGTGGTTGCCTTCACCTTTAACTGACTTCCTGTTCTGCATCAATTAGTACATGCAATAAAGACTCTTTGCTCTCACGATCATTTCTGGTAGAGACTGTTTTTCTGTAGAATTTCACCGTACTGGTAAGAAAGGTAGAAAAAAACAAACTGCATCCCCAATCCAGTATGTAGTACAGGTAGTACAAGTGACTATTCCCGTTCTCTGTGCTGCAATTTGAAGTGGAGGCTCGTAGGGACGCTTAGATGAGCTTAGAATCAAGGGTCACCAAACTTTTTTCACAGTGGGCCGGATAACTGAAAGAATGACGAGCGCGGGCCGCTTAATCATTCTGTTCAATACTTGCAAGCCAGAACGAAAGCTCTGGGGAAAAAGACGAAAAACTAAGTTAAAAAAAAGACGTCAGTTCAACGTCGACGGGCCTGGTGAACTGACGTCGCGGGCCGGATTCGGCCCGCGGGCCGTAGTTTGGTGACCCCTGGCTTAGATGAAGGTCTAGTCTTACTGCTGACGTCTAGCGTTGCAGCATGCTGGACATGTTTTTCGTCCACCGATGATAAGGTAGAATCAGACCAAGGCGACTACGGCAATTGAACCTGGATCTTCCTGCGTCGCAAGCAGAGATGCACATCACTCGACTACTGTGAAAGTGGTGGTGCTCAACCCACAAGCGTCGCCGTACTCAAACGTCCCACGGAATAATTGAGCCAATCAGACCATCACAGTAGAAGGTTACTGCAACCATCTCGAACAAGGGCATGTTCACTTGCGAAAAATAAAACCTGCGCGGTTTAATCGGTGAGGCCCAATTCTGCTCCACGACAACCCTGCCACATGCTGCCAGGATGACGCTGCAGAAATTCACAGACTTGATACAGGAACATTTGCTACATCCTTATTTTTCTCCGGATCTTTCACCCATGGACTTCTATTTTTCAAGCATTTTGACACTTTTTTGAGCAATAAAACTTTCAGATTCAAAGCAGAGGGAGAATCAACGTTCAAGAATTTCCTAGCATTAAGCTGCAGGATTTTCATCAATGGTGAATCGATGATCGCTGACAGAGATGTGTGGCTGTTCAAGGAACATACTTTGACGATTGGAAAGATACTCGTGTGTTAATATTTTTTAGGAATAAGAGTTTGTTCTTAAGTTGGGCATTAATTTTTGAATAACCTAACAATAAACTGACGAAAAGAGTTAAATTATTCTGCCTCTTACACCCGTAGTAATGATTGATGCTTAAAGTTACGTTGTGAGTCTTATATTGTGAACGTTCCAGCTAAAATAGTGTTGATCCAAAACAGCATTTTCACACATGAAGGGTTAAGATTTTCCCTTTTATTGTGACTTTTTGACAGTAGCCTTACTTGTATCAGTTATGTCAATTAAATCATTATTTAATTGAGTTATAGTAAACACATTGGATGTCTGTTACTTAATTTAATGAACCTAAACTAGGACAACTATCGAAGAATTACGTATGGAATATATATTTGTTGATGAGCTCACGATGATTAAAGGCGTGGTATCACAGATTTGAGGACACTTTCGAATCATTTGCGTCCTTAGCTAGAAACTTGATCAACGTATTTGATTTATCGACATCAAAGTTGAGAGTTTCAAGCATTTCATGGATGATGCACTAAGAAAAACGTTCAGAAAGCCGTGTCTTAAGAGACTTCTTTTTAAAAAAATGGTAAAACACCAAATTGACTCTTTAAGAAAATAAGAACAAGTTACACTTGTTTCCCGTATCAACGTTTGATATTCTTTTGGTAGGCTTCATTCTCTAGAGACTCATATTATTTTAGTAGGTGGTGGTCGGTACAAGTAGGAAAGATTTCAGGGAGAGTTTGGCGCAGGGTGTACCTAAGTATAGGGGTGAAACGGAAAGGGATACTAGGAGGGGAATAGAAATGAGCGTTTTGCGCACATGTGCTGAGTGGGGGAGGTCTGTCCATGGGGTTTGTTCGTTTGGATGATCTCTATAAGAAGTTAAGTGTTATTTTTTTACATTGATAACCAGGGTTAGTAGTAGAGGGGCATGGGCTCTGGTTGGGGCTGAGCATACGTGTTGCTAGATGTCTTTATAAACTCGGCTGATTTGCAGGTTGTTACTTCTCGTACTTTTTCTATTTCGTATTATCCTATCAATCTTTCAGAATTGAGAATGACCCAATAGACGTAGACTTTCTTTAGTTACTTCACCAAGGCCACCACAAAGAGTTAAAGTTAGATGATCTTAGCGGACTAAAACATCATTAATGCATGTGTGTAATCAACAACCTAGGCCAGAATATTTTTAGTTAGGTTAATTACAAACACTTTTGATTTACTCATAGGAGCTCTCAATTTCAAGTCAAGTCATACAATATAATTCTACCGAATTCTTAGGAGCAAATATCTTCTATGATTTAAGTTATATATGCTTATGAAACTCATCAGTTAACATTTCATTTGACAGCCCTCAAAAATTAGAAAGCACCTCAAAACTAACGAAGTATTTTCAAATTTAATTCCTTTTGTGCAAAAGTAACATCACAAATTATGTCATTGGCACCATTGCTCTGACCATTATCGATTAAACTGTACCAGCTAAAAATTTGTCAAGCAAATCTAATCAAAAAGCAAAAAAATTGCCAATCAAATTTAATTCAGAAGCAGAAAAATTTGTCTAGGAAATCTAATCCAGAAGCCGGAGGAGCAAACCCAGCGCTAATTCTGAGACGAAGGGAAGCAGCGACAGACAATGTCTGGCCTGCTGTAGTATGGAGGGAGGGATGAGCCGGCGCCGTGTAGCCAGAAGGCATTTTTGCGCGGAGGAAGCCTAGGATAAAAGGAGATGCACCTGAGCTTTGACTCGCACACAACCACCACCCGTCGTTCCAGTGAGTTACGTGAGTTTGTCTTTAGTGAAGATTTATAAAGATGAATTTTTTGTGTATATTTTGACGAAAATATCTATTTTGAAATGAAGACCCTGCAATTTGGCCAGTACTAGCATACGTGAAAGTTAACAATAATTTTAAATGTGTATTGTTTTGTATTTTTATCCGTTTGTAGTTGTCTGACTTCAGGCTGAATTTATTAACGATTATTACACACGTCAAAGCAAAAAATGTCGTTATCAAAGCTTCACGGTTTTTCAACTTTTCAGAGAAAAATAAATTTGAGTTTCAAAATGCGATTAATGTAAGCTCCCTTACATCATCAATCCACATTTAGATGCGTCACATCAATGCAGGATAATAAAGCTTGACTTTCATATAAACCACAAATATGATAAAAATCAATATGATAGATAAATTTCATCTTGATACAGCAACATTTGCATTAAGATTGAAGTGAGCTGTTAGGATACCAAGGATTAAGTTAAATTTACTGGCGCATATGTCTTGTTTGCCTCACGTTTTGAGCATTACAGTGCACTGGCGTGACCGGCAACATGGAAACTCCCAAGGTCTAGCGTTGAGTTCAGAATTACACTGCAGTTTTGGAAGCCTCAAAGACCGGTTGCTAGGCAGGAGAGAAAAAGATTCTTATTTTTTTCGTTGATGAGCACAGCAGAGCTCTGAAGCAAAAAATAAAAAATAAATACAGTGCGTTGTCCTCCGGTAAATGCACAACATCCGTACGCCTCAAGCAAATTGAGGCCTTGAAAATCTCTGGGAAATCTTCCCTTTTGGAAAAACGGCAGAATTAATGTTTGAACTGCGTAAATGATTTAGGCATTTGATTTTGTCACCCAGGTTTTTTCATGGTAAAATTTGCCCAGAAAAGCTGAAGCCAGGGGCAAAATAATGACAATTTTACCATGGGTTTTGAGCTGAGCCAGTAATCGAAGCGAAAAAGTAATGTTTACAGTATACGATATGATGGAAATCAACATACAAGTACTCACAATCAGTCTCTGTTTCTGCATTTTAATTAAACTAAGCTCATAGACTTGTCTCCATGTGAGATTAATGTGCAATATTTCGCAGTTGAAGAAAACATCAATGCAAAACTTACTGACGACCGTGGCGGGCCTGTGCCTCCTGCTGGGGGTGCACGCTCAGACGCCTCAGATCGGCTTTTGCAACACCTACCAGACGACGCCGGCATTCAACGAAACTTTCATTAAAAACGTGAGACCAAGAATACTGTGGCATCGATTTCCAGCTCATATAAAATGCCTGATTCGGGTTTATAAGAAGAATTTTACTTCATAATCAAACTAAATTTTTAGCAGGATGTTAAAATTTCTGTGTCGAGTCCCTCTTCGGAGCGTAGAAAATGAATTGATCTCATATTTTATTACATTAATACAGCTTCTTGACGGAGGATATAGTTTTTCATATTTATAGCACTATTAATTTATAACTGTCGAAATACTCCTCCCAATTTTAAAAATTGTTAAATAAATTTAAGTACTTAGTTGTTATAACTTAAAATGTTTTACCCACATAATTAATTGAAACTGCGAAGTTTCTTTTATTTTAACAATCCAATCATTATTTGTCCTTGCATCATTTGGATCACGCTGGCGCCTTGACTGGACTATTTGCTCGATTCATACGATTTGGATTTTCATTTGTTAACCTAATAGCTTTTTTAACTTTTGAGAAACCTTATCATCGAGTCGCTTAACACTCGTGGTCCCTTACCCTTCAGTAAGTTAAATATTTCAGTTTTTCGGCTTCCGCATGTGGCACCCAGGTCGAAGGTCTGTGGCCCTCTAGGAGGAGCCATGGACGACGGGTTAAGAAATGCTGACTCAGCACATTCAATTTTGTATTTGAAATTTTGCTTCTCATTTCAGATGCAAGTAAATAGAGTAAATAGAGAAGGTTACTCCTTCCTGTTTACCTCTTTACCCACGTACGGATGTAAGAAGTTGTTATTCTTCCCCAACGGAACTTTCTTCTACGACTTCACTGACGTGTAAGTAATTGCTGCTATGATTTACATGTGTTAATTTGACATCGTACAAGTCGACTGCATTCATTATCACAACCTAACGTAGTTTTGAGTTATCCGAATGGTCTACATCCACCTTTTTGGCTCAGGAAAGAGTTTAAAGATGGAGTTACTGTTTACAGATTTGGTTACGTATTTGGTTACGGATTTTAGCGAACTGACGTATCAGCTTAGACTTTGTCAACTCTCTGATCTGCCCCTCCTGCTACGGAGGCAGGTTCATAAAATGGCTATATATAAATTTCAGTTTCCTAAAGACAAATGCTGGAGAAAAAGTGCTCCATATGTCAACTCCGTATTCTTCGATTTCTGCACACACGACTTCAACTTCAAGAACCTTAAAGTGGTCCAGACTCAAACTTACTTCGTGTAATTTACCTCGAACTAAATGAAAATACATGTAGGTCACAACGAAATACCCCGGAACTTATAAGCAGCAACCATTGATTTGACTAATTTATTTTAATTTCATAGCTTCCTGAGTTATTTTAGCATTATATAAATGAACATGACATAAGATCCGTTTGAGACACGTCCCTTGAATTTATGCATTCCTATTTTTCAGAGCCAACGGTCGCACCAACACGACAGGGTCGTATGAAATGAAACCGTTCTCCTTCACTGACCCAGCCAGTATTACGCTGACCTCTCTACCCAACAGAGGTCAGGTCCAACATTTAGAAATGTGTCTAAAAACTTGCCTAACACTTGATATAAAGAAGGTTCAGAAAATTGAATACCTTAATTTTTCACCCTTTGAGGCTAATTTCAGGGCTATTAATTAACAAAACTTGTTGCCGTAAAGGTTACACCATAAAAATGTTTAGCTTCATAAGTTTTTTGTTTTTTTCGAGTTCTCTGTGAAGTAAAAACAAATAGTTATTGATTTGTCTCATTTACTATGTATATATATTGCCCATTCCAATAACTTCCTAGCATTGTAAATGAAAAAACTTCTTTAAATAATACTTGTACCCTCTGTCATTGCATACTGTCAGATTTTTCTCTATTTATTCCTAAATATCCAATTACATAATTCCAAAATTTTTTTCATTTCTGCTCAACGACTTCGACTAATCCTTTTGCGGTTAAAAATGTTGTTTCACAACTACGAATTTCGCAAAGTTTCCCTTAGGAAATGCATTGAGCATTCGATTGAATTTAAAGATTTATACTCGTATTCATTTTTATGAGTGTCATCTAGCAAGAGAAGAAAATGCTTTCGTGCTTTATTTTATTAAAAGGTATTTCAAAACCCGCCATCCTCAGATGCCATGGCTTTAGGAACAATATCTACCATAAATTGTAATGACCATTGTGTGATCTAACTTAAGTCTGTCATCCTTCAGAGCTGGGATCAGTGTTGGGCACCATCAATTTCAACGTTTTGATAGCGGAAGAAAATTTACTGGTCCTACTCTCTTGCATAAACATCGGCCTCATCCGCACTCGTAAGTTCAGTTTTGATCAACTTTTTAAATGCTTATGATACAATTAATTAAAGCAGAATGACATCTTCATTACCGTAGGGGATAGACACACTCCAACAAATGGGGATGTATTTCATATGCAGCTTTTCATTGAGCTCAACTGCAAATCTCTTCAGTTGATAATTGACAAGTATTTAATAATATCCATTTCACCATGAGTAAGCATTGAGTACAAAATTGAATAAAACCATAAAAAAAATGATTTTTTGGTGCTGCAAATTTTACTCGAATTTTTATTTGCCAGTGTTAAAAATTCAGTATATTTTAATATATTATTTACAGGGATATAGTACGTATAACTTCACGATACCTAAATTTATATCATTTTAAATATCAAAATCAAGTATTCCCATTTACTGATGTCATAATTACCAAACTAAACATTCATACATTCTACAATGATCGTCATTTAAAGATTGAAATAAAATAAATAACGTTATGATTGAGAACTGCTTCCCACATACTACATGCTTGGTTGAAGTTGAACGGCTTCATGCAAGAGACCTAATTATTCTAGTATTTTTATTGACCAACAGAACACGTACATGTCCTCATTCCTGAGAGTACAAGCGCATCCGTCGTTGCAAGCCATGTGAACACAACCATTCATGACCTGAAGGTGCCTTTGGCTGATCACCTGGAGGAGGTTCAGCAGAAGTGTGACGTGTGGGCTGGTAGTGACGAAGCTCTACGCTTACTTACTCAACTTTACACAAGCCTAGGATTTTTACATCCAACAATTCCTGGTATTGGACATGGTGGTGCACTGTCCCCTGGAGTTCACCCTGTTGTGAACAACCCTAATGTCGGGTCTGCACTCACCTCTAACCTTGTTCAGCAACCACAATCTGGATATCCGAGGTATGGGTTGCAGTCACTGCATGGCATTCAGTCACAGCTGTACCCTCAACCTACAAATTTAACGAATTTCCAAAATGTAGCACCTCAGCTTTTTAGCCCGCAAGACGTCCCTAAAGCTCCATCAAGCGCCCGTTTTGCGTCACAACAGTTTCCAAATCCAACCAATGGGTTCTCAGGAGTGCCAACTAATGTTGGTAGTTTTGGTTTACCTTCTCAGTTTGCAGTACATCCTACACCCGTCTCTCAAGGCATTGCCTCGCAAGCACAACAATTCCAGCACAACCAACAAACACAACCTGTTCAAGTCGGCAGTTTGCAGCCAGGGACATACAGTCCTTTCCAGTGACACCGATCAATTTTTCATTTATGTGAAATGCGCTCCTTTCTGGGCATTATTATGAAATGTACCTGAGATATAATAAACAACAGTATGTAAAATTGCTTCAAAGTTGTAATTTCAAATTCCTTTAAAAGCATGAAAATTAGATAGATAATTCTAGCAGCATAATTTTCCCTCTACTGAAAGTAAATTTCTTTTACATTTCAATATGGTAACTACGTACTCCGACTATAAAGCACTATGAAGTATTAAATTGTCCTTAAGACCATCGTAGCTTTCTTAGTAAGTGAAATGATGTACAGGATTCAACTGTTCGGCTGGAGGGTAACCGTCGTACACAGAACAACCTTAGAGCTGTAGTAGGTTCCTTGAAGAAGGGCACAATTAGAGAATTACCTTGTTTCAAAAACGATGTTTAAATATACGTTTTTAAGAATATTTGTGTAGAATTTATATTCTTGAAATGTTTCGGGATGATCTAAAACTATACGAGCTCGTATAAAGCCATTGACTAAGAATATAACTGAATAATTGTACCACTTTGTCTGTGTTTTATAATCAATACTCCTATATTGATTTTTGTCTTCTTCCGAAGAGTTAATAAGGAAAATTATTCACAGCAATTTTACTAATGTTTTGCTTTAGTTTCTCTAAAATTTGAACATGGATTCGTCATCCAATCACATGAAAAAACTTAAAAATGCAAATTTTATTTACGACTTGCATCGAAGGCGAGTTTTTCTCAGGTGAATATCAACAATGTACAATATAAATCCTTATCTACTTCATAACGTCTGCAATACACTCGTGTGCATTTGCTGTAAAAAGTGTTTTCGACCCGTTCTTGAAAAAAATAAAGGTATAACGAACGGAAGAGAGATTCGTTGTTTGTACTGCGGTGGTAAAACGATCGATCACATCTAATAATCACTTGAAATAGTTTCTTCCATGTCTTTTTCCTAACTTCTATTAAGTTGCACGTTCTCGGTGTCAGGGTTTGGTGTGACATTACGTACATACAAGTTCAGTGAGAACAAATACAGTACTTTATCGTGATGTTACATGGAGTAAGACGTATTTGCTGTGCCTATAAGGGAAAACAAGTTGTTGATGAACGTGCAGATCAATATGGTACGCAATTTGAAACGTTTCATCAATGAAGAACTAGTAGAATAGAATAGAATAGAATAAGGCAATAGGAACGAGCCGTTTGGCCCATTCTTGGTTCAATACCGAAGTCCCATGCCGTCTAAAGTAAAGTCCCATGCCGTCTAAAGTAAAATTTTATTTTATTTTTTATTTATTTTTATTATTTTTTTATTTATTGACTTATAAAAACTAGAAATTCTTCGAGTTCACTGCCTGCTAGGCTCAACTAGTTCTCTCGATGGTTGAGGACGTGGCTTAGTGTGGGTGCACATTGTGCCGGTAGCGTCTCCGATGTAAGAGTAGAATTAAGCTGAAAAAATTTTTGTTGTCTCCGCTCAGCATGCCAGTCTTGCATGGAAGCATGAGGTATAGAGAAGATCAGAGCAATGGAGCTGGAAACTCTCCTCTCAGCATCTACTTTACATAATAGCATACCTTCTGATCATCATAGAAAATGCCTACGTACTCTGTACACAGTGCACACTGCATACAATGGATTATTAGGCAGCTTTTACTGTCGTAATATTAAAGCGTTTGGAGGACCAACAGCAATGTTTAAACTCAGCATCATGAAATAAAACAGACTATAAGACACATAATCGTCTTAAAAACTTTTTTTCAGTTAGTTGCGTTTATCTGTTTTTATAAATTCTGGTATAGCGTGCTCTATATAGAATTTCAAGACAAGATGAGTTTTAAATATGCTTGTTTCATATTATAATATTCTCAGTGATGGTTAAGAAGTACTTGAGAATTCATTCATATTTCATTATGCTTTCATATGTATGAATACATCACTAATATCTCGCTCTCTTACAAATGTGCTCTCACTGCTCTTTCATTAAAAAAACAATTTACATATTTTTAAGGACGAAATTTTGATTACTAGATCAGTGAAGATCTGAAACATTAAATAGCGTTGAACATTCTTTTCTTGATGCATGACTGACTCTAGTCGAGTCTATGTAGATGTAAACAAGCAGGGTCTTGAGATTGACTTCTAGTATACAGAAACAAACGCTGAAGTTGCTTTTCCACTGGACAGGACAGACAAGTTTTAACGGCACAATGATGCGTGCGAAAAACTCCTGTTGTTCAGGACAGATGACTCTTTGATGAGGATTATACTGAAACTTCAAAAACTGTAAAATAGAATAGAACATGGCAACAGGAACGAACCATTGTTTGGTCCATTGTTTGGTCCATTCTTGGGCACAGTAGTTCTGTTCCTACGTTGCCGGTTTTGGCTATTCTTGCTTTCTTTGTTTACTAGAAACAATTCATAACAAAACAAAAATTACTATCTCTTGCTACTTCTGGGTGAAGGTTTTTGCATGCATTATCATTACGAAACGTTGGATGAATGAATAATTTATTAGAGCTTTAAACCACGGCCACCAGCTCCACTGAATCTTATTATATGTTCAGTGTAATAGCAGATCTCACAACTCGGGTCGTATTATGTTTTAACAAAAAAATTAATGAATACTCTATATCTATTCAAATATTCTAGAGCATTGGTTCCCAATCTTTTTTCTGTCATTTTCCCCTGACCTCAGTTCAGCCATCCAGATTTCTCCCTTCATGTGTACGAGAGAAAGAGTAGTCAAAACACACTGTGACTATTTAATAATTCATTTTTAAAATGTTCAGATATACTTATAAATATGTAGTTGCACAGTAGAACGAATACAGAGCGGTTAGTTACAACTAATTCCATAGCCTTAGACATAAGAAAATACATCTGAGATTTTTTTTATTGCTAGGAGGCAGTGTTATTACATCCCCCTGGTCGCTTTAAATTTCCCCTAGTTTGGGAGTCACTGTTCTACAGTGTTCTACGCAGTGAATTGTATTTTCAGGTCTTTGCTTCGGCCAGACAGACCGCGGGTTCGAAACCCGGCCTTGAATACGAGCTGTTTCTCGTTCCGCGCCGTGAGCTCGCACTTATCGGTGCCCATGGACACATCCCAGGATCGTCGCATGGAGCTCACATCATCCCTACTCTAAGAATGTTAACCTTAAGAATTTGAAAAACCAATGTACTAATGTCTATGTACTGTGTACTTGATTGGAAATAAAGTTTTTTGTTGTTTGTTTGTTCCTCAAAGATCAAAAGTTTTATTCTTAATATCTCATTCAGCAAATGTGGTAACAAGCAAGCCTACCGGTAAAATATATTGGGTATGACCAGAAGCTCCAATAGATTCTCAACGGAAGTCTGGGGCCGATAAAACCCGATCAAACATTTTAGCCAACCCAATAGTTGGTCTGAGACAGTGATTCTGGGCACCAGTTATATTTTTTTGACGATTGACTAACCAGTCCGGACAACAGTTCTGATTTGGGTGTCAGTTGACGAGGATGTGCTCGGTATTTTGCAGAGACAAAACCTGACATTTTCTAGAAAAATTTAACTTGTTTAATTTATGAAGCTGTTAAGAGTGTCGAATATGCTGCTATTTTTTTACTACGTTATGAGTTTTTTGTACTCTAATTTATTTACCTTTAATTCGTTCGATAAACTACTTTAGGGCTTTTTAAAATAAATTGAAGTAATTACCCATTCATAGTAGTAGTTCGCAATTATTGAACAGTGAATTTTTAAAACGACTGTAAGATTAGTATAGTATTATAATTTTCATCTTTGTGTTCCTGACATACGAACTGGATTCATATTTTTGTGTCAACTAGCGCTTATTGTAAAAGTAAGAACATGAAGCTAAATGTGCTCGATGTATGGTTACAATTTTCATTCATGGATCAAAATTCCTTTGAATTTATTGTTCTCATGCAGCGATAACGTTTTACTGAAGACACCTACAGCTTCCAAAACAGAAAACCAATCGTTGAGAGTCAGACAACACATGCGTTTGCCTAAATCCGGAAGCTTTGTTTCTTATTCGGTCTAAAACCGGTCTGATATCGGTCATACGTTGCCGCTACGCGACCCCTGCTGCAATAATGGGCTCGTACTGTATTTAGTGTGACAAAATTTTTAAGGTGTAAGAGCTCATACTCGTACGTAAACAAATACATTCAAAGTTTATACTTCACAAAATTCAGGTTTCCAAAAATCTAGACGCATGTGACAGGACCGAAGATTGGACGTTTATTCCTTGTGTCGTAAGTTCTAGAAGAATTTCCTTCAGCTTTGTCTTTGTGAAGTGAGAAGAAAGAGAAACTATCCTTCTGGGATTGAGTCCCCTCTCACGATGGCTATCCTATACTATTTTTATTACAGTGACACATTCAGCATAACGATTTTGAGTCCCATGGGCATTTGACAAACAAAATATCTACTAAAAATTCGTATCATTTATTTTTATTATCATACCTGAGATAAGAAAAAAATATCAATGGTGCTGTCCCGCTGCCGACATGGTTGACGCGGCTAGAAATACGGCATGGGACTTGGGTAAAACAACCGAATAATTATCGAAGTAATTATCCGACCCAAGAATGGGCCAGAAGGTTCGTTCCTATAGCCTCATTCTATTCTATTCTATTCTATTCTTGTATTAAATCTTGTTCACACCGAAATTGGAGATATCACTGAAAACTGCTGTTTGTTTGTGAGGAATATTCAGTAAAGTGCTACAGTGTTTAAGATGACATAAATAGGTAGTAGTAATTATATCAATTAGTAATTATAATTGATTATAATTTACAGACAGGGTCTGTGTTACATTACCGAGACTGTATTGGACCCTAAGCATCGCGACAGAAATCACAAAAGGCGTCATTATTGAACGTTTTTACTTAGTTATCACAACTGACGCTTCAAACTGGGTGGACTAGATGACCATGACGCACCTGACAGGGCTGCGTGTCTTCTTGGTGGGATTGTTCCTCCTACTGGAGGTGTACGCACAAAATCCTGAAATCGGCTTCTGCGGCACGTACGAGACGTCTAAGAACTTCAACGAAGACTTCATTTCAGAAGTAAGACCCTGTCGTTTGATTCAGAGACAATGCCCACAGACATTTTTTCCATTTTACAGTTTCTATGAGGGTGCGTCCTTACAGAAGGAAGAGCATCCCTGTTTCCTCTCATCCGCCTTCTTGTGTACGAAAGATGCGATGTTCTAAGAAACCCAACGCGTGGTGTGTGTGGATGCTGAAGATGAAGATACAAACCTCGTGTGGTGTGTGTGGATGCTGAAGATGAAGATACAAACCTCGTGTGGTGTGTGTGGATGCTGAAGATGAAGATACGAACCTAACACTGTTGTGGCCTTTTTGTGTCTTCTGCTATACGTTGGAGGGAAAATTATAGGCTACAAAGTGGAGTCATAACACCAATGTTATTAATGCAGCTTCTGCTGATATGTATTCATTTTTAAAGTTAAAAATATTGACAAAAATTCATGACGAAATAATGTAATTCATATTTTGACAGATATATTGATTACTTTTAACTCAATTTTGAAAAAAAGAGATTTTCAAAGTTTACACCTTCCTGGAATTATGTGCTAGGTGCTTATTACATGCATATACGAGTGTACGAGTTTCGTGATAGCGCGTGGGTCAGGTATGATAATTCTATTACAATATCCTGAAGCTACGGTTGCTCGTTGTTCACTCTTCTACACTGTCAAGATAATTAAATTCCTTTTAACGGCTGATAGATTTAAAATTAAATTAAATATTTATCATTATCTGACAGTGGATGGTCGAGCTGATTGAATAACATCTGCTCATTAACTTTTATTTCTCAGTTCACTAGGACGTGACTTTTTTCAATTATTTCCAGTTGCAAGGCGACTAAAATCTATGGCTTCCAAAAACTAATTGCAAGTATGCATGCGAAAAATCACAAATAAGTTTCTACAGTTCAAGTTTGGTGTTCAAGATCAAGCGTTGTCCACTTTAATGTTTTCTGTTTTCAGATGGAAAACAGCGAAACGAGATATTCGTTTCTGCTGAGCACAAGCCAGACTGGCGGCTGCAAGAAGCTCACTTTCTACTCGACTAACATCTACTACTACCAGACCACCCACTTGTGAGAACATACACCGCTAACCGTTGTAGGAGTAAACGGCTGCACTAACCGTTGTAGGAGTAAACGGCTGCACTAACCGTTGTAGGAGTAAACGGCTGCACTAACCATTGTAGGAGTAAACGGCTGTACTAACCGTTTGAAAGAGTTAACGTCTGCACTAACCGTTTGTGGAAGGACTGACCGTGTGTAGGACTTTACGGCAACACTAGCGATTTGTGTAGGTTATGGTTTCACTAATAATTTGTGTGTATGGATTAACTAACCATATATCAAAGTACACGATCTCACTAACCATTTGTGTGTGTCCGATTTGACCAACTCTAGAATATTCAGCTTAACTAATTATTTTTGAGAGAGCTCAAATTTTGTCCAATCAGTCGTGAGAGAGTGCCTCTCGACTGACCGCCTGCTCTCATATATGGAAAATCTATCGCAATTATTTGAGAAGTTGTCCAGGGCCAAAAGAAGAAACACAATGCAGCAAAACTAAAATATAATAGAATTATTTACCAACTAATGCAAAATTAGATTCACCGCCTATCTGAGACAAAAAGTTTTTGCTATATTTTTTCAATAAAATACCCAATGAATATGAATGTATTCTGCTAGTCCGCTAGGTTCAAGAAAGTTATCGGCGAACATTAGTTTTCTCCTCATTTTCAGCCTAAAAGCTACTAATTTACGGTAACATTTTTCCACTACCATTTCTGAGAGATCAATAGAGACGCTGCAGGCATTACAAGACAGTTACGAGATAGGTATAGAAAGGGGAATTAAATAAATTTCAAATCAACGCAACATTCAGCACTATCGTACTTTTTATACTCTGCGGAGGAATTGAGATAGTTTATAGAAGTTAAGCGACACACTCGACAATTTTTACAAGTAATTGACTTTTAGCTGTAAAAAATGTGAAGAAACCACGAATTCGGAAACTGGAAAGATGGGTTTATTAGCTAGAGTCATACTGATGCTGCAGGTTTAGCAATTCGGATCTTTAAAAATTAGTACAAGTGGAATATCATTATTTGATGAGCACTTTTCTGTAGAATTATCACACGCAGGCCTTGCTAGATCTGAAAACTTTCAAAGAATTGACGCTTTGATGTCATGATCCTGAGCCATCGGAAAATGCATTTCAAAATAAAGATCTCTGAACCATGATGTGCATCATGCAAGGTAAACTTCATCAACTGATTGTCCCAGTTCTGGTTGGGAGTATCATTGAGTGAACAGACATTCCGTGCTTGTGCTACTTGAGTGCTCAAATATTCGTAGTCGTGGAAATTGTCAGGTAACAACTGTTAAATGAGAGTATGACTGTTACCCCTCCTCCTTCTCGTCCTCCTTCTCTTCCTATCCTTTTTCACTCTAGATACCCATGTGTGATTGAGGTGTGTGTAGGGGACTTACTGAGGGTATGTATGATTAAGGCACCTGTGCGTGATTTATGCCCTAACTTTAGATGGTAGAGGATTTGAGTAGCAGCCCATAAATGAACCAATGGACTCGTTCCTTTTGCCATGTTCTATTCTATTCTACGTATTCTATTCTATATATTCTATTCATGACCCCCTGCCAGATCAGGCAACCCGAACAACGTGTCTGCGACGTTCGAGACACAGCCATACTCTGCCTCCAGTCCGGCCACTATCACTCTGTCAGAACTCCCGTTTGCAGGTCAGGACTTTTATATGTATCTAAATGAAAGGTAAAGTGACACTCTATTAATAGCATAGTTGAATGGGATAAGTATAAATGCATCGCACAGCGCCAAATTTTGCTTCGATGTTATAATGAAGTGCTACTGTAAATAAAACATCAAAACCAGTCGCTCCTATTGCTTCCAAACAGGTTCTTTTGAGTTTAATTGGAAAATTTCTGAATTAAGAGCGTATAAATGCCTTTGTCTGAGGGAACCACCGAAACTCGTAATAAAACGTAGTCACTTTAACTTGAATGCAAGTAAGAAGTGACAGAGCACTTATTTTAAAAATGTCTTTGGTCCCCAAAGCAAGCGTCCAGCTTGAGGAAACTCTGCATTTAGTTTATTTGTGCCACGAAATGCTATTGAATGCAAATAACTAAAATTTTTTGTTATTTTACAGAGCTTGGTTCGCTGCTAGGGTCTGTGACGTTTAATGTTCTGAAAGCGGAGAGAGAAATGCTCGTTCTTCTCTCCTGCTACAACATCGGCCTCATCCGTTTCCGTAAGACATCTCATTTTATTCAATTTTTATGCTTCTGCTGTATAAAAAGAGACTCGCTACGGAAGCAAGAGAACCGAGGAGAACTTTTCTCAATAATATGCTCTTATCAAATAACCAAAGCTCGTAGGATGAAAAAATAGCATATTTTATTGATGAACAAAACATTTCACTTTGAAAATTTGAAGCGTCCCAACCAATCATTTTACTACCGTAATTGTTTGAAAAAAATAGCATCGTAGTTTGGAAATTTGAGAATATTCCTTTTAACAACATTACCGTATAGGTTTTCCACTTCTGTCTGAACTCATTTGTGCTCGGGATTCCAAGATGAGTAGAGTTGAAGTCCAGACCTCACGAACTTAATTAATTTGGGGTGTATGGAAGTATTGGCAGGATCTCTACTACTTTGCTAACTCCTTCTTGTTAGACTATGTGGACTACTTTGCATTTGACATATTCTAATTTTAGTTTGTCACAAGTCTGTAAATCCCGTAATTTTTCGAAACTTTTTAACGTTTAATAATTTTTTCTTTCAAAATTTTGTAGGCCGTTTAGGTAACTTAAATTGATGAATTCCTCAATTTTAAACAGCCTGAAATTTAAGTATCCTTTTAAGTTTACATCCTCCAGAAATTAAGAGACTTCTTACGTTTATAGAAACTTTTTCGGACTTTCTCGGTCCACCTCGACTTCAATCGGAACGTCTAAACTGTCATTGGATTAACGAAGCTACATTAGATAAATAACACCTCATCCGACAAGTTTTATACTCTTCCACAAAACTAGCATACATTAACTAAAGAACATGTGGTTCTTTTTGGTTCCTAAAGTGACTCATCAATAAAACAGCTTTCCATTTTCTCTACCTGAGTAACCTGATCAACGTGTCTACAATTCCCATGTGACAGCAGGTTGTTCTTTCTACAAGTATCCCCGTCGTCCTTTCTACATGTGTCACAACATCCCATCATTTCTTCGTATGTCACACCATGCCATCATTTCTACTAGTATTACTACATGCCACCATTTCTACAAGTGTCACACCATACCACCATTTCAACAAGTGTCACACCATACCACCATTTCTACAAATGTCACAACATGCCACCATTTCTAAAAGTATCACAACATGCCACCATTTCTACAGGTCAACTACACGTGTTGGTCCCCGAAGTGGACAGCAGGTCGGTTTCTCCAGTGGTGGTCCGCTCTGAGCTGGAGGTGGCTGATGTGCCGTTAGCTGACCAACTCAAGAAGGTGCCCCAGAGATGCCCAGTATCAGTTTAAGCCAGGAGGGAATGCGGAGATGAACTTTGGAGGGATGGCGATCTGCAGACCATCTGAAAAAAATGTTCCACTATCAGACCCACTCACAGACTCACTCGTAGACCCACTCGTAGATCCACTCACAGACCCACTCACAGACCCACTCGTAGACCCATTCACAGACCCACTCGTAGACCCACTCACAGACCCACTCACAGACCCACTCACAGACCCACTCACAGACCCACTCGTAGACCCATTCGCAGACTCGCTGGTAGACTCACTGAAAAAATACCCCAAATTTGGACAGAAGAGAACATTAGAGTAGGAGGAACTTTGGCCAACATTCATGATATTCTACCACAGGCATCTTGCATTCCACACTATCAGAAAAATTACGCTCTTATATTTCTTGTATATATATTTAGAAGGTCCAGATACGGCAAATTGACTTAAATTCCTTTCTTATTATTGCACAATGCTTTATCACGCAATACTATTGTTTAAATTAAATACATTATAGAATAGACGACTATTAAATTATCATTCGGTATTTATGAGCAATATTTAGCAGGTAGCATTCCGTCAACTTCACAAGAGATTTCAGCAAATATTTCCTCGTCAGGTGCAGAACCCTGGCACTACAATGTAGTACAGGGCATCACTACTGCCTGCATGTCTCCCAAACACTGGTAAGAAAACAATTAACGCTGTACCTTTTTACCTGAGGATTTTTACTCGTGCAACAGTGATTACTCCGAGTAAAATTGTCTCTTTCACAATCACTGAATTAGGATAGGTTCAGAATGAGATTTTCTTAGAATAAAAACTTTTGTATTCTTCTTATTGTCACTCTTGTGATGCTAACGGCAGCCCTCCGTGAGAAACAGTTGAGATAAACTGCACTGTTATTGTAGCCAAATGAACTTTATTTCCAATTGAATATACAGTGCATATATATTAGGTTTTAAATTCAATAACTGTTGCTTGTTGGCTGACCATACAACAACGCTATACAGAGCATGGGAGAGTAACAACGTGAAGTCAAAGACAAACCAGACGAAAAAGTCATCATCATGCCTATACACATGTTTCATGCTTACTAAGTGGCCTTGGTGTGAACAGTTCGTTTATTATAAACCTCTAGTTTTCCCTAATATTTTCTGTTATATATTTCCCAAGCGTCAAAACACGAGTAGCTGAGTCACATCTATTATGGTGTTGAAGCCCTCGATGGTTCTCACTAATGATAATGTTGAATGACAGGAGAACAATCATAATGCACAATTAGCCTTAACAATAAAGCAGCATTAACACACCATTTGCCAAGATTCTGTTGATCAAGTATAAATTGAAGTTATTTACTTATTTTTAGAACAGTTGTAGTTTACAATTGAGGCCCACGCTTCAAACAAGTTTATGATGGTAAAAACATGCATAGTTTCTCGATGATGGACGTAAAAAGCAGTTTCTGTGCCGTCTGCTCAGACGTAGACATTTTAACAAACATCAACAGAATAACATCAATGATTTTACTGCAAAATCTCATGACATAAGTAGTTAATTAATAGAATAAAATAGAATGAGGATATTCAATAATTATTCGGTTACCCAAGTCCTATACCGTAATTCTAGCCGCGTCAACCATGGCGCCAGCAGGATTCGACCCCGGGTCTTTCCGCTCGCAAGCGGATTCGCTCACCAGTCGACCAAGGTGCTGGTAAAACTTTCTGTCAGAAGTGGGAGTCGAACCCACGCCCTCAGATGAGGACCACAACGCCCATTATCTCTCGGTTAGAGAGAAGTTTCCTTGAGTCTGGCGCCTTAGACCACTCGGCCATCCTGACATGCTAGAATACAGGCAGACCACATTTAAATGAAAATATCTACAATGAATTTTTCATCAAAATTGTGCTACCATGCAATGACAAGCTTAATATTTTTTAATATAGTTTTTCGGATGATCCATACGAACTACAAGGTTTGTAGAATAAACTCATCGTTAGTCGATTTAAGGCAATATCTAGAGGCAGAAACAAAATCACATATATTAGGCCTCACGGTCTCAGAGTCAAAAGAAACTCATGTATCTATGCTTACCCAAAAATTCTGCCACTATGCAAATACAGACAAGAATACTTATACAATTGAGTATAATGGATTGGAATATAAATCAATTAAAATACAAATGAACAGATGTGCGTAAGTAGACAAGTCAGGATGGCCGAGTGGTCTAAGGCGCCAGACTCAAGGTAACTTCTCTCTAACCGAGAGATAATGGGCGTTCTGGTCCTCATCTGAGGGCGTGGGTTCGAATCCCACTTCTGACAGAAAGTTTTTGTGAGTGAATAAATGTGTATGTTAATGCTCTACTCTGTGGTGAGAAGTATAGTCAATATATGATGCATTATATATGAAACTTTTCCTAGCAAAGAAAAATTGAAATAGAAATTTATATGTTTGAAAGGAATCAGGCAGTAATACGTACATTTCAGTTTCATGAGGCTTCGAAATTTCTTCATAATATGCAGTTTCTTGCATCGTATGACATTATATTCTTTTTATTTATTGGTGGTACTTAGATGTTGAATTCTTTTGGCATATTGTTGTACATTTAAGGCTTCTACTAAGAATTACCTTAAAAAAATTGAAACACGGAAGTTGTCATACACATGCGTAGCTTGGTGAATCATATACTTTATCAATTTCTGAATAAAGATTCAATAAAGTGAAATATTCCAATTCTCATGCAAAATCCTGAAACGTGAGAACGATCAAGAATTTACAAAGTTATTTTATCATCCTCCTAATTGGCACTTGAATATTTTAGTACCACGCACCCAGGATTTGTGCATATTGGTCTGATACCATTGTGACCGCGCAAGCATCTTGTTTACAATTTGTGAGCAACGTTAAGTCAAGCTTGAGTAGTCTATTTGGTAATACTATGATTTGCTGAGAAGGGCGAGGAAAGGAGTGGACTCGTGACCTGAGATTGGCTGGTGAAAGTGTCTCGCGTTTTGAAGTTTTTGTTGACAGCAATTGCAAACTAGTGTGACTTTAATAAAAAGGAAAAGGAAAAAAGATCAATCAAAGCAGAAGAAAAATCAAGACTCGTATGCCGAAAAGAAGGCATAGGGAAGGCAATGGCTCTGTCTCCTCTTCGGGAGAAGAAGCTGAGGCCTGGCCACCTTTGGATGAACCTTCTCGACCACCTTCAATATCCCAAATTGCCTCAGATGAAGAAGAAGAGGGTCTATTGGAGGAAGGAAACCCACTGAATTTGGAAACTCCAATGATGACATCAGAA